>JAOTOM010000815.1:0-46282 GCA_034440615.1 Ashinkailepas kermadecensis
TTGTCCGGTTACCGCTCTTGCGCTGACGTACATTTGCAATTACGTACATTTACGCATACGTACATTTGCGCATCAGTACATTTGCGCTTACGTACATTTGCGCTTACGTACATTTGCGCATACGTACACTTGCGCTGACGTACATTTGCGCTTACATACTTTTCTACTCACGTACTTTTGCGCTTACATACATTTACGCTTACGTACATTTGCTTACGTATTTTTGTCATACGTACATTTACTCTTACGTACATCTGCCATACGTACAATTTCCATACGTACTTTTGCACTTTCGTATATCTGCGCTTACGCACATCTGCCATACGTACCTTTGCGCATGCGTACAATTGCTTACGCACATTTGCTTGCGTACATCTTCCACACGTACATTTGTCCTTACGTACATTTGTCCTAGAATCGAGCCATGTATGTCGCCATTTGCGAACTCCCGAACTTAACTTGAACAAAATCTCACCGTTGGTGGTAGGGGACGTTTTTGTACGACTCAGCCGAGCCTTCATAACATTACCTTAATTTCTATGTCTATCATGGTTTGATCACAATGTGCCATGAGTGCCGCTACCTTGCACGTTACCGCACAGGGTATGGACAGGGTATGGACAGCTACCGACAGCTACCGAACAGGGTATGGACAGCTACAGTCTACCCATTCCATGAGCGCCGCTACCTTGCACGATGTTACACAGAAGAGAGCTTGGACAGCTACATTCTGCTTTTTTATCGCGGACTGCACCAAATAGCCGCCCCGGTAGCTCAGTTGGTTAGGCGCCGCCTTACACTGGTCTCCCCTATCCCGACAAGACAGGGTTCGAGTCGCTTCGCGCGCTCGCATTTAGCCTCCGCATGCACACAGTCGCCACAGTCGGTTGCACACATGTCGGTTAGCAGCTGGCCCGATAAGGTCGGGACTAGCTACCGGGTTGGCGGTGTCTGTGCATCGATGACATGTTGAGCTTTCAGTTATAATTCTAGCGTTGAACTGGAATTCATGGATCGGGTGGTGTGGCCAGGGTTAACGCAACAATCTCTGTTCACCGTTAGAATCCTGGTCCAATCCTGGTCCAAAGCAAGAATTCGGACTGAATTGCTAAACAATACAAAACAAATATCGGCACAGATTTCGTAAAGAATGAACAGAGAACATATGGCATTAGAGCCCGCGGGATCCGTGGACGGAATATGGCAAAGAACGCACCCTTAGGTTTATGCTAGGTATCCAAATGATTGTGATGTGTTAGATGGCTATCTGAAATCGTTTTACAACGTATATTTCTGTTCCTATCAACAAATAATTCGCGGCACTCCAAATACAAAAATGAAATTGAAGAAGTATCGACATCGTGTTTCTTTTTTGTTTATGAAGTCCCCGTGCCTCGTTTCTAACGGTGGTTTGTGTGTAAGTATAATGCTTATGCTCACCATTACAGATTGTGATACATGAACATCTCGTATCTAAAGCGATTTCAGATACAGAGATTACCCATGGTATGGTCTACTGTTAAATACGATTTGCTGATAGTATTGCATTCTTATCGTTGCCCTTAACATAAGTGTCACTATCTTAGGTGTCTCCTTAGATAAACGCAAAATATGCATATATGAGCACGCTATGGGCTCAACATTGAGTTTGGAGGAATTAAATGATATTCTAAACGATATCGTTTCCATTGGAAAGCTCGACATCTTACTGGACTCGTTTGGACATCTCACACCTAACGAAAAACCATTATTTTAACGCTGTGGTGAAAGATCCCCAGCCTTGATCATGAACCGATGAACCGTGAATCAGATGTGCTACATGATCAGAAAAACCACAAGTAGAGGTGTGCAGGAGATACTATTCTCCCTGTAATGCCCAAGGTATGTTTTGCAGTGATAAAAACACCAACAGGCAGTATTTTACATTATCAGGTGTGTGCATGTTTACCACATTTAAAAATAGTAAGTCGTAGAAATATAAGAAAGTATTATAATATATAACAGTTATTCAATGATTCAATGTATTCAGGTATGAAATAAACAAAACCCGATGTGGAGAACTGCCCTACAGGTCTTTTAGGTGCTACATACTACACAGTGACTATATGTCTATTGATTAGTAACACATGCACGTATATGCAAATGTATGTGTTTTATCAATTTAGCTCTATGTTAATTTTCCTCATTGTACGCATACCGAAAAAAAGCATCTGGTGGAAGCTAGTGCATTATCCATTATGAGAGATGATTGGAAAAGCGGTTGAAGGAATTAACAGCAGAAATGGGTAGAATTAACCCAATTACGGGAGGATTTAGCATGTGCCTCCCGTGTGATTATTTTGCTTCTTGCTTCTGGACGCTTGATGCGACAGTCCTGAAGGTTGCTGACTTTTCGTGGTTGTTTGTTCCGCATGTGGTCAAATTTTTACCTTCGACTTTGACTTCTGGGGTCGCCACAGGAGTAAGTTTCCAGTGACAAGTATGGAAAATGTTCTCAGTTGTTTTTGTAAAATCCTATCATATTCGGTTTCTACCGCGTATAACTTCGGATGTGTTTGACTGTCGAAGTCCATGTAATTTGTGAAACTGAATAAGTATAGAGTTACATGAACGATTACGGGAGAGGCGAAAACGTCTTAGAGATTTTCAACGTAGACTGTATTCAGCAGGAGCTCCAGGCGATTTTTGGAATAGGTGGCACAGCCTCGTCAAACAATATCTAACGGGGGTGTGGGCGACAATTGACTCCAATAGTGCCAACTCCCGGACTTTCGAGCTTCCGGTTCACCCAATCATTGCTTAACCCTCCCCGTCCTTCCGGTCAGATCCTCACACCCCGTCTCGGAGGGGGGTCGATACAAACCCCCTCTAATCTCCAAACTAAGCGTCGCTCGAAAACGAAAAAGGTGTCATCGAAAAGTGCTCGACGAGTAGGGCCAGAAACCTACCCCAAAATTGTATCCCCAAAAATGACGTCACTGGGTCTATGTTTCCACAACTGACTTCATGTTTTGGGCTCTGAGGAGTTCATTTTGGGGGAGATTTGAAAAACAAAACAATTTTGGAATCAGAAAAGGAAGGCAAAATCGACCATGGCCCTAACATTTTTGTCGACACAAAATCTTTTCTTTTTATATTTAATCATGTTGAGTTTTTAATTTTCTTTAAAAAATGTATAATAGGTAGAGCGGACCGCAAAAACGTTGTTTGAAGTCAACTTGCTCTCATAAAAAATGCTTACTCTAGCCAGAATCTTCGATTTTAGCCATAATGGTCAAATGTGCAAAACTAATACGTCATCAAAAACGAAACAAATCAAAAATTCCCTTGATGCGTTTTGTTTCCTCCCTAAAGATAAGCAAACACTGAAAGTGTCATTAAAATATATCTATCCGTTGGAGCGTGGCGATCGGTTAAACGTTTCTGGAGGCGACCTCACTTGAACTTGCTAACTCGTTGATCCTAGACGACCTGACCTCAAAATGTTCACACAATATGCCCAATTCATGTGTGTAAAGGTATGCCAAATTTCGGCGCGCTACCGCGCGTTGTTCTTTCCGTATCCGCAGAAAACCTTATGGGGGCGCATATCAACCCCCGAGACGGGGCAGGGCAATGGGAATTGTGACTGTGCTGGTGGCTGCAGTCATGAGCGTGGTGCACGCCCCACAGTTAACATGCTAAAGGCAACCTCGGAGGGTGGCCAAGGAAGACATTATATCTTTTTCTGATTCCTTTAACTGATTTGAGATATTACTAGAAAACTTTGTCACCTATTATAAGGCTATTGCTAAAATTATCTGTAGGCTTAGAATTTGTATGCTTACCAAGGGCGGATGCAGAGCGGTTAAGATGAGGGCTGGGTTTAGGTTTGCAAGTGCATACCATGCTTGAAATCGAAATTATTCATGCTAACATGAGCATGAGGAGGATATTCGGTAGGCGTTTTGGAACATCGGGAATAATGCATTTTGGGTAGAGTTGGCTGCAGGCGAGTTGTTCGGGACAGTATGCTATAAGCGAAGTGCTTCCATTTTCGTGCTCTCGTTCTCGTTCATCAGTTACGTTGACACTACAATTGTAAGACTTTATGTTAGTTCTTGCTTATCGGAAATTAATTTATTCAAGAGCCCCTCCGGAAGTGTTGTACGGCTGGAAGTGTTGACACATGTTTTTTCCCTTGAATTTCGTATCAAAGTGCATAAATTGAGGCGCTTAATAGTTTGAGCAGAACCTAACAACCTTTGAAAGTTGCTTAAAGTATATCCTGTCAAGGGTGGCACCAGAGGAAGGCTTCTGGAAGAATGTATCCTGACAAGGGCGGCAAAGATGAAGGCTTCTGGACGGAATGCTATGCGTCCGTTCTTTTTTATTTGACTAGTTTAGTAGGCGTTTAAGTCGAGCTGTGAGGATATCCTTAGTGCCCGTGACTCCAGCATATCTTGAAATGCTATACATCTGGTGGTCTTGAAAGGTTTCAAATCAGGTGTCGGAATGTTTACATGGGACGCGCGATAGTATGGATGTTTGGCACCATTGCGTACATGCCATTGCTTCCTTTTTCGATTCACTGATAGTGCGATCGGAGAAGCATTAGTTTTGCTCAGGGCAAAATTAGGTTAAACATTGTAGGAGTATAAGTAAAGAAAACATCCTGAGATAATTCCGTTATTATGTGTAGCCTATATTCGCGAAAGACTTAAAATTGGATTAGTTTTAGTTGGAGTTAAATTACCATTTATCTGGTTGTGGAATGATGCAACGTGTGACAAAATCGGTTACGAACTATAGAAGCTACCTTGTCTGCAAAGTTCCGATATTTCTTCGTGTTGCCTCCTATATCCGTTGGTTTAAAAACGTCCAATATCTTTCCTAGAAAAAGTAGACCATTTCACAAGAAATCGCTGGGCGTTTTGCGCGATAAAATCAGCCGGATAGTTTCCCATGTCTTTAGAGGGTTGTGCCAGGGCATGCAGTGTTCCGGAGTAATGGGATTGAGGACCAATTTATATTTTACTGTGGCAGTATCTTTGGAACATTTATGTCGGTTAGAGAAAGTTTCGTGATCTGTATTACTTATGCTTGGATGATAATTGTATTAAATACAGCATTCATTTCGACTATTATCGTATTGAGACTACCGGACATGTCGATTTAATATTGTCCATATGTTCTGTCGCTGATGTAATTGTTTGAACTATTGGAAGCTTTCATAGATCAACCCTGTTTTGTATTCCTAACTGCTTGGTCTGATCCCCTAGTGATTATTGCTTACGACACCAGATGACCCGTAGTGTAAATCTAGCGTAACCGAACTTAAATGAAAGCCTGTGACGTACTAAGTGAACAATAGCTCTTGTGTAGAACATATGCTCTTCAGTTCTTTTTCGAGGGGTAAAACATCGCAGTGTCTGTTCATAGATAGAAACAAAGAAGCTACCAAACAGGACGGACACTTTTGGCTAGAAGTGATAAATCGAGACGAAGTTTTCACGGAATGTGTGTTTTCTTCAGCTTTGCACTTTGATACCACCTCCTTCAACCTGGAAGCCATTTAAGAAATAATTTGTTTGCCAGGAGCAATTTATGTTTTATTTACACGATCTTGTACCAGACCCTGCTTTTTTATTTTCTTTGCTGACTGTGATAATTTCACAACATTTGGCGGCAAATTTGGGTTTCTTGGATTTGCCTTGCAAATGTATGAATATCAATGGATACGTTTGGTTACATGCTTGATTGAACATTGGCAACAATAAAAGTTCAGTTCATAAGTCCCTGGTGAGTTGTCTCCACCCCTGTGAACAAATCAGGGTATGTCAGTACGACTGATCGCTTCTTATGCGGACCAAAAGTGAACTTCCGACTGCTCATCATCGCGCCACTGAGGGTGAGTGCTCCCGTAGTCCTCCTCTTCGTAATCCGCGTCCCCTGATTAAGGCCTGCGTGACGGCAGGTGCGGCCGACGGACTGTGGGGCAGGTGGCTCGGACGTTATTCTACCTAGAGGAAGAGAGCATGAGACACAACTGTTATTCGATCACGTTCTGCCAAAGCGTCGCGCTCACAAGCCAAAAAAAGGCAATCAGTGGAGGAGGATTGAATGACAGTCTGACGCCGGGACAGAATTCGTACATAAAGTTGCGTTCGTTTCGGGTGTATAATATCAATCTCGATCGCTCAGTTGTTTTCACTCTCCGAGTCGTAGAAGTCTTCTTCAAGTCGTTTTCCTCTTATGCCACTTCATACGGAATTGAAAAACGACCCGGAAAATGTATGTGAAAATGTGTCTGACAGTCTGATCTCCACTAGTCTGGGTACATTTCACTAAAAATCAGTGCCATCCCTGTGAAATAATGTTTCCAATATGGAAGGTGTCCATTACTGAAAGTGAGGTTGTGTTATCTTTCACTGAGATTACTTACGCAAAATTGGATGACCGCGGGACGGTTTGAAAAATTGTGACTTCAAGGTTCTGAGATCACCGTCCTCAACTGGTGCAAAACACGATTGCAAATATCTTCGATCTTAAAACTAAATGTTGGAATTCCTTCTGTTGTGTGTTAGGAAAGAATGGCACATGTCTATCCTACAATTAGCTCTCCTTTCTGTCATACAATAAGAAGTCTCATATAATACATACATTTCATTTGTCTGCATACCCCAGGTAAATTTCTATTTGTGTATGCTAACAAGTATGACGATCTAGAATGCCCTCGTGCTGCATGATGGCATGTGTTATGCTATGCAGCATGCCATCATATGGCATGCTGATAGCATGCTGCATAGGTCAGTAAGACGTAGCTGATTATTTTTCCAACCTCTCCGTTTTGCCCAATCGCACAGATGAATGCAAATTAAGTAAATCAATCTCCCTGAGGATAACAACCAGCCTCCATCTAAACCTATGCATGGACATGTGGTCTACCGTTTTCATGCAATTACTCCCAACATGGTTTTTTTCCTTTAATGAGTCGTTCAGTACACGTGAAATGCTCGGCAGGGACTTTGAACTAACTTTATGAAGAGAATGCCAACATATGGCTGGTAACATTAGATCTGTTCATTGCAGGTGGCCACGCGCATCCAGTGATCGGCCGTTGCAAAGTCAATTTTGGTGAACTCCGAGACAAGCCAGAACTGAAGGTAGCAATGGCGACCAAAACGGTGCCGACGCTTCCAGACGTATGTCGCGCATTCAACAAGGTTGGCTGCGATGATGATGGCTGTCAAGACCTGCACATCTGCTCCTACTTCATCATCGGTAAATGTAGGTACAACGACAAGTGCCTGAAAACTCACCTGTTGGCTACGGCTCATAACACAGTGGTGCTCAAAGTGCACGGCTGGCACCATGACAACCAACATCCGAAAATTTTGAAACAGTTGATGGAGAGGTTCAAGCCAAGCACGTCCAGAGCGGATGAGCTGAAGCCACCAGGAATATGTTTCGCCTATAACACAATAGGGTGTCCGAACCCAAACTGCCCGCACCTGCACTTGTGTTTGAACTACGTTCAGGGCAAGTGCTCGAAGGGGGGACACTGCAGCATGGAACACAGCATCACCCATGGCGGACACAATCTGCGAGTGCTAAGGACGGCAAAATGTCTCGACGTAGAAACAGCAATCATTTTTGAAAAGCTCCGGCTCACATATCTGTCCATGAGCAATCAGGCTGCAAGGACTAGGAACCCACCATCTGACACACCCGTAGCCGGGAAGGACGCAGGTGGCATGGGAGTTCTAAAGGTGTGCTACGCCTACAACAAAAATGGATGCAAGAATTCGTCGTGTCACCGCCTCCACATGTGTTTTGACTTCGTCTGCAGTCCGTGCACAAGGAAGGGCTGTCCGCTAGAGCACAACATCTTCCAAGGAGAGCATAACATGCGCGTTGTCCGGCAGCACCAGCTGCAGCACACAGGCGCCAAAGGTGTGCTCCTCAGGATGCGTGAGTGGTACCAGGCGAAGGAGGCCAGCACGAAGAGCGCCGAGCCCACGCCTGAGTGTGGCGAGGGTGCGTCTGCGGCGGCCAGTGGGTCGACAGAGCGGCCGACGCAGCCGCGAAATCTCGTCTGCATCGTTTGTCAAGAGCTGTTCGTCAAAGCCACCACACTGGGCTGCTCGCACACGTTCTGCGAGGGCTGCGTGCAGCGCGTGATCCGACAGACGGACACGTGCCCGCTGTGTCGGGCCGCCATTGCCACCACGGTGCGCTCGCTCGTCATCGACGACGCCGTCGAGGACTGGGTGGACGGGCTGGATGCGGAGGCTCAGCAGGCGCGCCGCCAGCTGGTGGCACAGAGGAGACGAGAGGCTGTCGGTTTGCTCAAGACACCGCAGCCGCCGCCAGCCGGCAGCGGGAAGTCAGCTGGCTGTAGCGGTCCGGCCGCTTGCGGCGGACCATCCGGTCGCGGCGGACCATCCGGTCGCGGCGGACCAACCAGTCGCGGCGGAGGTGTTCGCTCCAAATCTCGAGGACCGGCCGGCAGCAAGACCATAACCACCACTGTCGTCACCTACCATTAGGAGGTCGGTCGGTCTGACCAACCGATCGATCTCCAGCCGACCTATGATAACCAACTCGGTCGTCGATCGGCCCACTCGCAGTGATGCTATGCCGGTTGCATCCACGAGTTTCGACAGAATTACGTTGAGAATAAACTACCAGCTAGCATTTCGTCAGCGGTACATAATGTTAATTCCGTACCGCCAGTTCAGATGGGGTTCAGGTTATTTGATTCGATGTTCAGGTTATTTGATGGGCGAATCGCTCTGTAAGCAGTGCTAACTCGCGTTCATACAAATAGCAAGTGATTAAGTTGGAAGCAGAGAGGTAAACAATTATCTGCTCAACAAAGATAATAATAAGCTGCGAAATATGCAGATGCTGGTATGTCTCAAATTTGCATAGTTGTGCCGGCACGTTTAATTATAGTTCTGATAGGGCGGTATCCAGAGGCTGGAATTTTCCAAACGGATATGCTGTCCAGCCTTATCCAGACTGACACTGCTAAAAACCCCGTGATCGACGGCCCGGTCGGATGATGTTAAAACGGTCATTCTTGTCGTGCATTTTTCACCCAAGTATCGGCGATAGTCTTGGGAACGATGGGCCAAATTTGCAACCTAAATCCTGTTCAGCCTGCTTCTGAATTATTTTGACCATTGCTTCGACTTTGCAGTATCGACTCAGTCTGTTTGCAGAGCAGAACCGCCGATTACGTGACTCGCGGCGTTTCATTAAATATTATTGCAAATAAAATCATCACAGAACTACGTAGATCGAAGGGTCAAAATGGAATTATGAAGTATCTAAAGTGTAATCGACAGACACGGTTGAATGTGTGCAATTCAATAGCTTGCTACCATGGTGCAAATTTCAGTAAGACTAAGTTTCATGCGCAATCGTCATTCCAAATCCTTCGTTTCATTGCATATTCTCGGTAGCAGATTACCTTTCGGTGCAGACATTTCACACATCTTAAGACGAATAGATAGCAACCTGGCCTTTTGTCAACAGAACTGGCTCCAAAAACAATTTGTGATGTCTGGTGAATACTTCAGCAATGGAAGCATTTTCAGGACATACTTTTCCTCGAAGACACCATTGTACGAGAAAGAGTTCTTGCAGGTGTCTCAGTACGGACAACACACAACCCCTTCCCAGTATTTCATGCCTCTGCATGATAACAGCTGACGCTGACGCTGCGTACTGCTAACTTGGTCGCTTCGAATCTGGTATGCTCCTGATCCCGTCCTCGTGATACGGGCCGAAGTTAACCAAGATAAGCGGTCTCAAAGTTTAGAACGTTATCTGACTATTCTTCCTGAACCTTTCACACCCTGCAGCCTTGCAGGCCCTGTGAATGTTATAAGAAAGGGAAGGATGACTGAGCATGACTCGAGTGTAGATGAGAAGCACCCGATTGCGTTTGTATGCTACTAATGGGACTGTTGTGCCAAGCATATGGACCAGAGCCACCGATTCTAGGAGATTCAGGTGGAAGAGGAAGACTCGAGGTGACCCGGAAGCGTTCGCAAAGCTTTTAAATGATGAGAAAGTACTATTTCCACATCCTTGTAAAATTGGACGTTCGAAATACCCTCGTCAGCTTGTGGAAGGACTCTGACAATTACCAGAGCCGTCGTCTGATAAGTTGGATGTGCTTAAGTGCATCCATGTTGGAAGCCCTGTCAAAGTGCAACTTTAACGCGGCCAGAAATGCACACCTGCAGTGTGATTAATTGGGCGGAAGGAACGATTGCAGGCTTCGGGAAGGGGACAAAAGCGATTCTGAAGCGAATTCCCACGTCACACCAATATGGTTCATGCTTTTGTTTCGCAACTGTGCACCTTCCCCTCCTTCATTCATGGTTTGTGTTACAAAAAAGGAAAATGTTGTCCGATGTAAATGTGCATTGTTCTTCCATTTAGATGCTGCATGTAATCATACCGCTAAATATGGACAAGCTTGGTGGTTTACAGCTCCAGATAACAGCCGGTAACAAGGCGGGAGCAAGACATCTCTCGTGGTGGCTGCTCCGCCAGAAGAGGCAGCAATCGCCTGTAGTAGCAATCGCCTGTGCTCTGTAGTAGCTGTGATGCAAGATAGCACAGTTTCTTCATGTAGCACTAAGCGTGTGTCTGCACTATGCTCTGTAGCAGCTGTGGTTGCTCACGCGTCCTCTGCTACAGATGCTCCTATGTGCTCGTCTGCAGTGGCTCTCTGTATTCTTTTCTCTGTATGCTACAGGCATGCCTGTGCAGAACCTAATATGGGCTCCATCAGGCTTGCCGAACGCTTCTTTACCAAACCACTTTAATAATATTAGTGTGATATGTCTGCATGCTTAACTCTAGAACTGCCGGGGGTGGGGAAAACATACCACCCTATCATTCTTTTCCGGCATAGCCGCCAATCGCGTGGCGCAATCGTCTTTAAACCGCGCATGCCTCCTGACAATTGAATAGCGAATTTTCTGATGTTAGAATTTGTGTCTGCGGACCTAGGGTTGTCAAGTCAGCCAGGTCAGTGACCTTCAAAATTACTACTTAGGGTGTGTTTCCAAAAGTTGCTAAAATTATGTTTCAATGGTACCTAAAAGCTTTGCATATCAAGATGTAGGTCCACAGCAGAAAAAAGACAATAAAGCATAGTTGGGTGGCCTTGGGTCATGTGGTGGTCCCAGGTCAGATCAAGTTACCAATTAAGCGTTCACTTCCATGCTCAGAATGTCCAGCTTAGCAATCATGATGCGAACACCGAAATATATAAGTATCAGATTGCTATCAGGTCAGGTCACCAGGGCATCACCCAAAATATGCACTGATACATCCATCATTATAAATGACGAATGGTCTAGATGTCAATCAATCAATCATGTCAATCATCCATTTTATGCAGCTGAGTGATATCACATGCCATGATACATGCGCTGATATGTCTTCTACATGTATGTCAATGCTTGCACCCTTTCAAGGTCATCCTAGGACAGTGATCAAGGTGACTCGGGCTGGGCTAAGTTGATCTTTTCGCAGGGAATTGGCATCTATGATAAATGTCAACACTGGATTCGAAGTCAGCACTTTCTTTTCTGATCTAGTACCAATTAGTAATGGGACATATGCCATCCCAGATAAATGACCCAGGTGCCTTGGTGTGATCCAACTTGACCCTGTTACAACAAAGTCCGTTCTATGTAGTTGTGCACGCTGAATTCGAATTTACCGCTGCTCGCTCCAGAGATGCGTAAATTACAGAAATTGATAAGGTATGAGAAGTGCAACCCTGAAAGTGGGTGACGTTGTACGATCAAATGTTATTACACGACCTCTGTCAATGTGTTGCAGTGCATCTTTCCAAGTCGACTGGTCTTTGTTTCATCACTTCATCGTTCTTGAAAGCTGTGGCACAAATTCGTTCGAACGTGGGAAAATATTTTGTTTCCAACGCTTCTTACTCGTGACCTTGGCCTTGACTTTGCCTATTGGTAATAACATGATCTTCCTGTCAATCGACGACACACAGACTTTGGCTTCTTTGACGCAACCTGAAGACTCAACGGTAAACCGAAGATAAAATATTTGAACGCCACTGAAGAGACCAAGGATGGCGCTACATGCCGGCGAAGACCACGCTTGAACACAAGTTCGGACGACGCTCGTTCATTCTGTCTGAACAGCCAGTGTCAACTTATAAGGTGACCGCTGCCTGGGAATCGTCCCTGGACGAATGCGTGCTAAGTATGGCTGGTATATCTGGCAATATGAACCAAATCAGGCCCTTTCGGACCTTCATACTCTATTCACGTTTCATGGAAATATGAAGGTGTGATAGCTGTTGCGAAATTCCCTGATGAAGAAAGCAATACAACACATCTGCCTTTAATAATCTGAGGGCACATAACACACAACTCAGAAGTATTTAGGAACGACACCGTCATTTGCCATCTGCCGCGGTCTCCCAACAACAGCCAGACTACAACACCAAGATGCACAAATGCATGTGTGCGACCATGTCACACCCCTGTAACCAATCATATTACACCCCTGTCACCTCAATCTAACCAATCATATTACACCCCTGTCACCTCAATCCATTGCCAGTACCAGTGTCCTACTAGTAAGGGCATGCATGGGGTGGAAGGAAGCAGCCGTCGTGAGCGATGTAAAATGAATCTCGATCCATGTCTTGTAGCGTTTCTAAGCTCAAGTAGCAGAACGAATGATTTTGCATTGAGTCCCTCGGCACCAACGTCAAACGAAACCCTTGCACACGTACACTTGCTGCCTGTATTATCACAGACACACACTTGCTACGTGGACTCTCAATATTGAAGTCGTACTAAGGGTGTTAGACTGCACAACTATCTAGGAAAAGAAGCCCGTATGCATTGGTAGGGGGAAAAGCAATGCTGGGAACAAAACCAGGCCACATGCGAGCAAGCGTGGTTTCTGCGAACTCGAAGGCCGAAATAACAGCAGGTAAGTACAGTACAATGCATCAAATGTCACTCTCTGTATGGCTGGTTAATCGCTGATGTCACGGAATTAGGCTGGTTTTAATTGATCGTGTACTAATTGCACTGCATGTAACATATTTTGCTGCTTCTGTGCTATTTTCGGGTCTCTATAGCTGTTCTAAGAAGTATCCATTTCTGATGTCCCTCCTTTTTATATGCCATATATGTCTTTAGTATATGGTAAAATACGTATGCGTGGCCGCTCCCCAAGTAGGTACACGCCTGTGAAATAGGCAAAGTAGCCCTATAGTACATACAAGTCACGGATAATATAAAAGATGGTATTTTATCACACATGTGGTCAAAAATATATCGGAACATAATTATTCCCCATTATGAAGATTGGGCACCGGGTGATGGATGTTATAGCCCCGGGAAAGAGACGAGGATGTGCAAAAGATAATATTCAAAACCCAACAATTTGACGTCCGCGGCGCGTCGCCCTGCCAACCCCAGGGACTCTTGCCAGGGGCGGATTCAGGAATTGTCATGAGGAATGCCATTTCTTTGGAGGGGCGCCACTGAAAAAGTACTTGGATGCAAGGGCGGACACAGGGGTGGCACTGAAGGCATGTGCCCCATGGAATTTGGCGCCCCTTCGACCAGGAAAATGCTTCACTCCGGGAAAGCTCGAGTGCATCCCCATCGAATTTTCCAACTAAAGGCGCCTCTCTCAAATGAATAGGCGCCCTTTCAGTGTGCTCGTGTGCATCCCATCGAATTATTCCGCCAGAGGCGCTCCTTGGAAGGAAAAGTCCCCATCCCGTGTGTTTGAGTGAACGTCCTCGAATTCTTCAGCCAGATGCGCACCTTGGAAGGCAAAGGTGCCCCCCGCCCCCGGGAAGGCCCGAGTGCACCCCACTCGTCAAATGTTTCAGCTAGAGACTCCAGAGACCAAGTTTCCTCATGACAATTTCCGAACCTGCTTCTGCCTGGAGGTGTGTCTTTTCCTTCCGTGGGGAGCCTCTGGTCGAAAAATTAGAGGGCCCATTCTAACACACCGAAGGGGCATCTTTTTTCTCGGAGGGCGCTTCTGACTAAAAAAAGCATAGTGATAATATAATATCACTCGAGCCTTCCCGGATGAGCGCCTTTCCCCGGCCGGAGGAGTGGCCACCTTCCATAGGAGGGAGGCACATGCCCCCAGCCCCCTGCATCTGCCCTTGACTCCTCCATCTGCAAGCCAGCAGCTGGCCGCGTTCAAGCTATCACAATTTTCTCCTTTCTCCGGGAAGACAGACCTCTAGCCGATGCAGACGGACTGTGTGTTTCGAGTGACTGAAATGCAAGAAGACAGCACAAAGTTCGACATGCTGGTGGCAAGCCTTTCTGTGCTCATCATAACTTAGGTGCGGATATTATCACGACCAAGATGCCCAGTTTCGTGACCCTTATTGACGCCCTGAGGCGTAGGTGGCACAATCGCGAGCGGCTCTCCTGGAAGCACTATTGCCCCGCCAGCAGCTCAGAGACCAGAAGCCGTTCCAGCTGCTCCTGCGGATGCACCCATACCTGGGTACAGCAGATGTTGAACGTCTGGGTACACGTCCGTGAGCTGTTGAAGACTACTTCTTCAATGGCTGCCGCAGGCTTGGGCAGCATTATCGCTGCCGTCAGAGGAAGCTCCTCTGGGCCAACTGGCTACCGCAGCTGACATATTCTTAGAAGCATCGGCTTCAGGCCTGGTGTCAGCAATGGCGGCAGGAATCTCAGCAGCGCAGACGGTGCCAGTCGGCGCAGTGTCTCCGGACACCAGTACGCTGGCCATACTACAGGGTATAGTCGCGACGTTAACTGTGGCGGTCAGTTGCCTGGACACCGTCCCGAGTGACAGGTCACCAGAGTGAACAGGTGCACGCCATTAGTTTCAGGGCCCTCGGCGGGACCATCGGCGGAACCATCGGCGGGCCATCAGTGGGACCATCCATGGGACCATCGGCGGGACCATCGACGGGCCATCGGTGAGACCATCGGCGGGCCCATCTGTTGCCCGTGCGATCGCAGCCCACAGTTTTATGGGTTTTTTGCTGCCTCCCCATTTCCACTTCACATGGGGGGGGGGCAAATTCACTATTGGAGGGCAAAAATTGAACATTTGAGGGGGCACATGCTCCTCCAAAAGTATACAAAACAACACCCCTGGGCTGCGACACAGTACGCATTTGTGTCTTCACGACTGGATGAGGGCCACTGCCGGCCAGGCCACCGCCGACCCCACCCTCCACCCCGCGTGGCCCTGAACAGAACCGCGGCGCGGTGCGTACTGCATACACCAGCGGAAACAACCACATCCGCACCACCCATGCCGTGGGTTCAGGCGCCACGCCGTACCACCCACGGCGCGACGCTACAATACCGCGGCATGGCGCACACACTAGCATGGCAGCCTCAGCCACCCTCGGTAGACCCCACTACGCCAGATGAGGTCATGACCGCATTTCTGGTGAAACGGGAAACTGCTGTCGATTGACGAATTGGCAAAAGCGGAAGTTCGGTCGTATTTGAGCTGCTTCGGTCGACATTTGGGATAGAGTATTCGGTGAGCTATGGACACTTCGAGACTGTGAGATAAAGAAAATGAAGAACATCGAAAATGGAAGGATAAACAGGACAGGGCGTGGGATCCGGCAGGATGGGTGAACACGGAACTTGGGGTGGCTCCGTGGGAACTGAGCTGCTTTCATTGTGAATCTAAATAATTATAGCCCGGATCATTTTGCAACAGCAAGATGGATCACACGTTCTCCGATGATGCACTCACTTCCACACATTAGGTGCGCACCTGGTGGCGGTGAGTCGCCATGTTCAGGTCGACACCGATAAGCAATCGCTGCGTCAGCCATCGCCGATACGAGTGTGACGTGGCAGGGCCGGCGGTGTCGGTACAGGTGCGGCCCAGGCGACGAGCTAGGCCGACTGACTGAGTGACACCGTTAGTTGGACCCAGCCCGGGTGATGGGGTACCGAGCACCCTCCCCCACCTGCAGGATACTCGGAGCGTGGTTAGTTGGACCCAGCCAGATGATGGGGTACCGAGCACCCTCCCCCATCTGCAGGGTAATCTGAGCGTGGTTAGTTGGACCCAGCACGGGTGGTAGGACACGGAGCACCCCCTGCTACCTGCAGAGTACTCGGAGCATGGTTAGTTGGATCCGGCCCGGGTGACGAGGTACCGAACACCCCCTGTCACCTGCAGGGCACTCGGAGCGTGGCTGGTGGGACCCCGCCAGGGTGACGCCAGGTCATGAAGCGCTGCGGTGAATGCACATGTCGAAACGACGCAATTACCATACTCGGAGTATGGGAGAGCTCACGGACGACGCGAGCTATAGCGAGAAGCGGACTCGTGTGCAGTCGAGCTTTGTTACGCTGTAGAGCGCTGTGAAATTCAGCCTCGTACTAATTCCCTTCCTTTCCGCACCTCGAGACAAAGGTGCCTAGCCTGGGTGCCTATAAGGTGAAGACTTTGCAACTGTCTTCTACCTTGCATGATTTTTTTGGCGTCTAAATTTAATGCAATATCCACCAAAACCCAAGCAGTTCCCTTGGCTTTCCACAGAGGTGCAAAAAGTACCCTCTTACCCTCGAGAACATCAGCAGCCCCACTGTGTCATAATGGATGTTTCATGCAAATGAATATGCTTGCCATAATTGAATGTATTAACCTGGAAAAAATTGTAGCAGGGGTGGATCCAGAAATTGTCAGTGGGTGGGGGCAATTGTCTGGAGTAGCACCATATTATCGGAGGGCCATCACTGCGAAAGTCCCCGGCACGACGCATTCGGCAGAAAATCGTTGAACGGGGAAGGGGTGCACTCAAGTATGCTGAAGTGGCGCCTTTTCGTCTTAGGGGTCGCCTTTTCCTCCGAGAGTGGAGCCTTTGGCTGATAAATCCCTGGAGCAGAAGGTGGGCGGGTGCACTCGAGCCTTCCTGGAGGGGAGCCACCTTTCCATGCGGAGGGGATGCATGCATCCACTGTTCCCCCACCCCTGTATCCGCCTCTGATTATAATATATTTGGAGATATCACTTCGTGTTGTCGGAGCAGCATTCCGGGGAAACCACGTATCGTTTATGATTTTTACCGTAGGTCATTCTAAAATCAGATTGGTCGAATACCAGGGAAACGTAAGCTGATTTGTGCGATAACTAAGATAGGATACCCCATTGAAGAAAGTGATGGTCCGTTCACCCTCTCGAGTCGTTTGGCCAAAGACAAAGTATAGCATGCATCTAGCAATAAAACATGTAGACACATTTTGTTGAAGATGACTTTGTAAAAGAAATCTTGGGTTTTGATTTTCCAGCTTATGTGTCGGAAATTTCAACGAAATTGCGCTACAGCTGGCGCCCGATAGCATTAGGCTTGACGGTGGCCAAGCTGTACGCTGGGGTGTGGGCGGACCGGCTGAGCGCCTGGGCAGAGGCGGGAGATGTCCTGTCACCCGGTCAGAAGGGCTTCCGGTCCTTTGATGGTGTGCTGGAGCACAACTTTGTGATCCAGTGTGCTGTCAATGGGGCCCGTCGCTCCAATGGAGGGTGTCATGTGGCGTTTGTCAACCTGACCAATGCGTTCGGCTCGGTCCCCCATTCACACCTTTGGAAGTGTCCTGGACGCCTTTGGTCTTCCGGCCGAGGCTCTGGGCATTCTACGTGACCTGTATAAGGGTTCGTCTACCAGATTCCGCACTGGTGGAGGCCTGACGGCCCGTGTTGACACCCTGCGGGGTGTTCGGCAAGGCTGTCCGCTCAGTGGGCTGTTTTTCAATATTGGAATGGAGCCCCTGTTGCGTGCGCTGGAGCGCGCGGAGATCAAGTGCCTAGCGTTTGCGGGCGACCTGGCACTGATCTTCCCCACCGCCGAGGCTGCTCGGCGTGGGCTTGGCGTGCTCGAGCGCGGCTGCCGCTGGTGTGGGCTGCAGCTGAACACAGCAAAATCAGGACTGCTGTCGGTGCGGGCCGTCGCCCCGCCCGACCTCACGCTGTGTGGGGTGCCGCTGCCCGCCATCCAGGTGGGCAGCTCTTACCGGTACCTGGGTCGACAGGTGGGTCACACTCGACTCTCGCAGCCGCCGCCTCAGGTGCTGGCTGAAGCTCGTCGGGATGCTGAATGGCTGTGCGATTCGGCTCTTGCCCCTTGGCAAAAGCTGGACGCGCTGCGTACTTTCATCGTCCCGCGACTCACCCACTGCCTGCGGCTTGGCGTGCTGCCTAAGGGGCCACTTCGAGCTTTCGACGTGGCGCTCCGCTGGCGAGTGAAGGGAATCCTCGGCGTGCCGTGCAGTGCCGCCGGGGGCTATCTGTACGCGCCTGTATCGTCGGGTGGCGTGGGGCTGACGGAGTTTGTGGCGGATGCGGACGTCTTGATGGCGGCTGCCACGTCGCAGCTCCTCCGCTCCCGTGACCCCGAGACGGCGCGCCTCGTCAGCGTCGAGCTCGAGACCGTGGTCCGTCGTCGGCTCGGCCGGGCACCCACACCAGCTGACCTGGCAACCTACCTGAATGGGGAGCGGATGCGAGATGGCAGTGACGTGTCTTCACGATTCACGCGTACTCGTGTCGCCACTGTGGCGCTGGCCTCCCGAGTGGCCATCGCGTGGCACGCTTCTGTCCCCGGCCCGGTGCTCCACGTGGGCACCGCGGCTGTCGAACCACGCAGGGAGGCCCGCACTGTCCGGGGTGCGGTCCGCCAACGCGCGCTGGCTGACCTCCTGGCCAAACCCCACCAGGGCAAGGTCATGGATTGTGTCGCCAGCCAGCCTGTGAGCTCCCATTATATGTATAATGGGAGCTTCACACGGTTTGCCGACTGGCGGTTCGTGCACCGGGCAAGGCTGGGCCTCGTGCCGCTTAACGGCTACCAGCGCGGCGCACGGGACCGACGCTGCCGGCGCTGTGGCTACACCAAAGAGACGCTGCCCCATGTTCTCAACTATTGTCGGCCGCACAGTGCTGCGTTTCAGCTGCGCCACAACGCAGTGCTGTCCCGCCTCACGAATGCGGGGCCGCAGCGGGGCGGCACGGAGCTGCGCGTCAACCGACGGGTGCCGGGCGTGGACTCTGTCCTCCGCCCGGACCTGGTTGTGACGCGCGGCAACGAGGTCTCGTTGGTCGATGTTACAATCGCCTTCGAGAACCGAGCCGCGGCGCTGCGTGCCGCCGCCGACGGGAACCTGGCGAAGTATGCCCCCCTCGTGGAGCAGCTCCGCCAGCAGGGCAAAACGGCCTCAATCCACGCCTTCGTCGTGGGCACCCTCGGTACTTGGTACCGGGGGAACAAGGCCGTGCTCAAACAGTTGCGTGTCAGTCGCTTCTGTGCGAAGCTGATGCGTCAGCTGATGGTGAGCGACACCCTGAGGTGGTCCCGTGACGTGTACGTCGAGCACGTCACTTGGCGCCGCCAGTACCAGCAACCCGCGGCCGTACATCACGACCGCGGATAGGCAGGGTGTTGCGCCATATCATGCGGGGCCCTGGGTGGAGGGGGCGAGGGGCTCTCGATGGTTCCGCCCTGGGGGCTCCTTGTCCTTTCCCAGGACCCACACACCCTTCGGGCGTTGCGGCGGCGGCTGGCGCTGCCTGGAGCAGCGTTGGGTGCTGCCGCGCCGACCTTTGGCCCGGCCACGTGGTCTTTGTGCGGGCGTGACGGTCGGGCCGTGGGGTGGCGCGCCAATTGTGTGCCGTGCTGGCGCGCCGCTCCGGGCTGGGGCGTGTGGTACCCGCGCCGGGCCTGCTCTACGGGTCGCGGCGTGAGAGGTGTTTTTAACATTTTTACTTCTTTGTTTTAGGGCGGGCAGTCTCCCGGATCACGGTTTTCATGGCCCTTTTGACCGCCGTGGCAAACTTTTTAAAAACCATTGTGATTGTTACGTTGTGTTGTTATGTTGTGTTGTTATGTTGTGTTGTTATGTTGTGTTGTTATGTTGTGTTGTTATGTTGTGTTGTTATGTTGTGTTGTTATGTTGTGTTGTTATGTTGTGTTGTTATGTTGTGTTGTTATGTTGTGTTGTTATGTTGTGTTGTTATGTTGTGTTGTTATGTTGTGTTGTTATGTTGTGTTGTTATGTTGTGTTGTTATGTTGTGTTGTTATGTTGTGTTATGTTGTGTTTGTTATGTTGTGTTGTTATTGTTGTTATGTTGTGTTTGTTGTTGTTATGTTGTGTTGTTATGTTGTGTTGTTATGTTGTGTTGTTATGTTGTTGTTGTTGTTATGTTGTGTTGTTATGTTGTGTTGTTATGTTGTTGTTGTGTTGTTATGTTTGTTGTGTTGTTATGTTGTGTTGTTATGTTGTGTTGTTATGTTTGTTATGTTGTGTTGTTATGTTGTGTTGTTATGTTGTGTTGTTATGTTGTGTTGTTATGTTGTGTTGTTATGTTGTGTTATGTTTTTTTTTGTTTTTTTAAATAAATTTAATCCGAGTTATTGCTAGGGTGGTTTTGTGAACCAGGGTTCTATTGCTAAGCAGAGCTTGTTGCGTGAACCCTGGCCCCACCACCCGATCCACGAATTCCAGTTGAACGGAAGAATTTTGACCGAAAGTTTAACGTGCCGTCAATGCACCGACACGGCCGCCCGGTAGCTCGTCCCCGGCCTTATCGGGCCAGCTGCCAACTGACCCTCCCAGCCTGGGACTAAATGCGAGCGCGCGAAGCGCTCGAACCCTGTGTTGCCAGGACAGGGAGACCAGTACAGGCCAGCGCTCTAACCAACTGAGCTACCGAGGCGGCAAATTGTGTTGTGTTGTTATGTTGTGTTGTTATGTTGTGTTGTTATGTTTGTATTGTTTCTGTTACTGGTTTGTTTTAATTAGGGGGCCCGGCATCTTACATGCCCTTTTAGCCATTTTAGCTTTTTAGCTGGCGTTGCGGCCGCGGCCGTGCGGCGCCAGCTTTTAATGCTTTTGTTTTGTTTTGCATTTGTGTGTTTGGTGGGGTGCGCCCCCGTGCGGCCTACCACGCCGGGATTCGGCCGCCGGGGGCGCACCAGAGCAGATTGTGGTGTGGCCGGGCACCAGCGTGGTGCCCGGCAACGAGTAAATGTTTGTAAACAATGTGTTGAATGAAGCATTTACAGCAATAAAGAAAATGTATCTAGCGATAAAACATGTAGACACATTTTGTTGAAGATGACTTTGTAAAAGAAATCTTGGGTTTTGATTTTCCAGCTCATGTGTCGGAAATTTCAACGGAATTGCGCTACATTTGTATTAATTGTGATTCTTATGACTCATGGCTTCATTTCCGCACTAACGGGGCCGGTGGCCATGTAGTGTACATAACTTTATAAATGATATTCGATGATTGGATGTGAAATAAGGAATTCTGACCTAAATACGGCAAACGTAAATATGTTTTAATGTTGTGATGTATAAACACAAAACAAAAAGAAGTAACTTCGTTCACTACTTTCTCAAAATAAATTCATTAAACACATTTATCAATGGGGTCCGAAAGTTGATAAAGATGTAGATGGCGCTGAGAGTCAATGGTCACCCAGCCTTCTTTGGCGAACCTAAAGCGCTATGTTTTGTGGGTTAGGGAGGGCAGAATCTTTATATTTAAAAAGCCTATTGTACATTTTGTAAGCAGCGTATGTTGTTTGCGCGTATTTAATTATGTTGAATGTACTTCAGACACGTCTAGTTTGCTGGAATATTTACCATTCGTGCGCTAGAAATTAGGAGAAGCAAGCCAGAAGTATGGGTGTATGTGCGGTTCCCGGCTGCCATAAACGTGATCCATCTATCAGGTTTCCAGCAGGCTGCAAGGTAAGAAGGCATAAAATTTATTTGAAAAACAACTATTGTTTGACTGCCTTTCTGCAAAAGACGTAGTGGGAACCATTTAGGAAAGCACTGGTAAGGTACCTAGGCATATTAGGTACCAAGGTAAGTACCTATCTATTGTCCAGACTGTAAAGTATGGCACAAGGTTCACTGGGGCACATCAGCCCACAGTGAAAATATGCACCAATCCACACCAAGGGTGAGAAATTGACTCCAATCTGCACCCCCCCCCACCCCCACCCCAATCCATAGCCAGGAATTTGTCATGGCTAATACCTAACATGCTAAGATTGGATTGTTAGCCTATTTAATTTGAAACTAATAATTTGAGTTCCACCCATAAGTTATGTTCAGTCGAATTAATTTCACCAAAATTGCATTGCAGGTTAGGTTGGGCAGTGGGTATCTGGTCACCTAGAGCTAGGTACCTTACCAAGGTAGTTGTTCATATGGGCCCCATTAGGGGCCCACACCCACCTCTCAGGGAGCCTGCACTGCTTGGGGCACTGACTCCCAGGGGCCCACATCTCTTGTGTGTCCCACATGCTGCTTACCTTACCTTACCTTAAGTACCTATTGTCGGGTCAAAATTACGCCAAAAAGTTGGTCCTGATTATAACAAAACATTACCCTTTCCTTATCTCAGTCCTGTTGATTCAGATTAGAGTCGTTAGTAAAAAAAGAATAAGGAAAATCACCCACACAAACACACACACAGATGCACATATCACATGCACCCATGCATACACAACACCCACACCCCACACTCACCCAACAAATCTCACCAAAAGCCAGCACATGCATTTTTAACAGTAGGTGGGTAGAGATCTCTTACCTCTGGACCAGCTCTTCCTTCCTGCCCTTTGTGGATGCATGCCTTTCCCTTAATAAGCTTGAAAGTTGAGGTGTTGTGAAACTCCCATAAAATCCCTATCACTATTCAAGTCCATAATTGCGCCTAGTAGCTACCACCGTAACGTGCAGTCAATAGCAAAGCACTTGCCAGCTCAGACGCGTATGTTCTACCCAAGCTAGCGGCCAGAGTCCGATAATTGGCGACTTCCTGGCACACTGTAACCCATGAACAACCTTTCTTCAACACAAATGTCCGAAATCCTTGGCCTAAATGACTTGCAACCCTAATAAAAGCCACATGCCAACACCGACTCCCGGCAACCCCACGCAAAATGCACAGCAAAGATGGCCGACGCCTCCTCGTCGGGTGACCATTGCGTACAGCGCCGCCCTGGTGGCCAAATCGTAGCTTTCAGACCCCATTAGGCGCCAATACAGTTATGGCGCGGCTGCGCCATTCGTGAATTTCTCCTTGTCAGCCGCCGACGTATACGGTGAAGGAACAGCGGTTGGAGACGTGCGTTCATCTTTGATTATGCGTTATGCACCTCATTATGAGTAGCAAGGGACTTTAGGGTTCATTGGATTCCTGGTCATGATTAGAAAAACAGCCTGGTCGAGGATTTCCAGCATCCAGAGCATCATCTTGTCATGAAAACCATAGCCTTCTTCTCTGGCGACTATTAGGCCATGCATGTGTTGCTTGGCAGGGTTCAAGCTTATTGATATGTTATAAGAATGCCAAAACCGACTGAAATGTTCAAAATGCAGTCTCGAGTATTACAAACACGATGCAAATTGTGATCTCCAAGTTTATGTTCGATTATCTAGAAACATTCTTCCCAATTCCATGATTCCAAGATCTAAATTAAACTATTGTTTTCTTGCCAGTTTTCACTCATGTCAATCATGCAATTCTTCCAATAAATATCCATCCCATCATGCCATTGTGGGTCATCTATGTTGCATGGTTACTGTCCAAGACTCATTTTATGGAAGGATGGAAACGTTCCAGATTCCAAAAATATGACTGCTCTTGGAACCTGAACTTTCTGCACAGAAAACTCAAAAGAAATAACATGCATTTCAAGGGGGCATTCAGAAACACCCAGAAACATGGCTTAGATATTTGGGCTTTAGATCGCTTCGACCAGAGTTGATCATTCGCGTGGGTAAATTTGTACTTGAAGGTACTTTCTTAATTCTTGGAATTCCTTTTTCTAATGCAATGTTTATGAATGTCGTTAGTATGAAGTGGCCACACATATCTTCTGCAAATACATACTTTTCAGTTGGCAGGTAAAATAACACCAAAAATGGGCTTGGAGTAATTTGGTAACTTGGCATACAAAATAATGTTGTAAAAATGCGACATAATCTAACCTAATCTTGCATATCATACCAAGCGGGAACAAGTTAAAAAAGGAGCCTTTTCAAGTAATTTTTATTGTCAAAAATTGCACGTAAAAACCTAACCTAGCCTAATCTTTTTAGAAGATATTTATTTAAGTTTAAACTTACTTTTTTGTCTCAAAGCAATTCTGATTTTTTCCAAATTGAAAGAAGAACTTAATCTAACCAAACCAAACCAAAACTGACACCTCTGTTTGCGCTTCATGGGGTAAAATGTGCATGAGAGTTGTCACATGAATCATTTGGTGTTTAATGTACGTTATTGAATCCTGGATTTGTGAGCAAGCCTACTCTGGGAGAATAGTGTCCTTCCTATTTGTAGTATATGAAACACCCTGCAACTTCCAAGGGAGTTGCAAACCTTATGCCAAATAGTAAATCAACACTTGGTGAATGTGGCACCATTCAACCTTCAAACTAGAAATTGGAGGATATTTTTATTTTTGGAGAGGACAATGCTCTAGATGACAAATGTGCAGGACCAGTCTGCTTTTTCTTCATCCCTGTACCCATGGTGTTGCAATGCAATTTTGGAAGCTTTATTGTCATGTCACAGTTTTAGCAACCTCAGCTTGTCTGGCATCTGACAACGTGACACAAATTGCATGCTCTGACTAATTTGACATTCTTGGTTGACATATTGCAGTTCTAGCATACCCAGTATATCAATACAATTTTGAACCTTTGTTGTCATGCTGCACCTTTGCATCATTGCTAAGCTTGCTAATGCATTGCTTTTATGTGCATCTATGAAAATATTTATTGTCACCAATACATCAATGACTGAGGAAAATCAATGTTTGCATTCCCAAGAGTAATTAGGTA
Source organism: Ashinkailepas kermadecensis (assembly GCA_034440615.1). Taxonomy (NCBI): domain Eukaryota; kingdom Metazoa; phylum Arthropoda; class Thecostraca; family Neolepadidae; genus Ashinkailepas; species Ashinkailepas kermadecensis. The sequence goes on from JAOTOM010000815.1 coordinate 24,910, forward strand.
GTGATCTGCATCTTCAGTGGCGGTACTGTGCGCTGGAATGTAAGCATAAAGAGGCAAATGCACTAGGTAGGGTGGCATGTGGCAGGTAGCAAAACTGGCCTTTGGAATCAAGAGAGGTTATCCGATTGGCACATTTTTGTACCTCTGGCTGTCTATAACCATTCGGCCAATCAAAAAAGTGTCCGTCGTAATTTGTGCCATCACAATGGAGTGAGTCGTAGCTCAAACGGGACCATGCCGAGTGCTTCAACACACAGCTGGCGAGTAACGGTTGCCACTCTATGTAAACATTGTCCAGCTAAGCCCTTTGGAATGTTTGTTTCGTATTGCGACAAGCTGACCAACTGTCCCCAGCCGCCTATGCTCGGCATAGACGCCTCCGTTGTCGACCTAGATGTCGCCCCAGTGTTGGTCGGTCAAACTTCCTGTAGCTGACTCAGTTCCGCTTCACAGATTGTGTACGGTCTGGCTAAGAACAAGGAAGGAGACCCTGACGCTGGCATGGTGACGGAAAATACATTCCATATTCGTCACAACTCTAACTTGAGTGAGTAATCTCTTAACGCTAATCCGATAAGGGAGGGGATTCGATCCCCCGTGGATTTGTTTTCGGTTGCCGTTTCCAACACTTTGTGATAGGAGTGTGAAACTCTACGACGTTTTCGAACGTTCTTTTTTTACATCGTACATTTTACATGTTAGCTTCGTAACTGTCAGAGTCGGCTCCAGGAGTGAATACTGGGAGGCACCACCGACAGATTTTTGCGCAATCTTAAGAACAGCACATGCACCCATAGTCGTAGCAAGCAGGGAGACGCAGGGATTAGTCCCCCACTTCTTGGCGGCCCCCTCTCTGACTGGAGACAGGTGATTCTCTGACTTGAAAAATACGGCCCTACATGATGTCTCAGTGCGCGCCCACTTGATGTTTACGGCCGAAGGCAAGCCTTTTGCACACAAAAGGCTCCTTGCCAGAGGCACTCGAATGTACCCACCTAAATTGTATCGGTCAGTGACAACCCTTCAAATCACCCCCCCCACGTTTCCTGTCGCTCGTACGCGCCTGCATACATCTGCATATTTTCATTGTTTTGTTGTTCAGGTCACAACACTTTAGCATTCAATTGCTCATCATATTTCCCATACCTACAGACTTGCTTATGTTGAGCCGAATCATGTCAGGAGCGGATCCAGGGGATGCAAAATATCGTGAACACCAGTTTTCTCAAAGCGGCATCATTCACGTTGTCATCGGAAAGTTGGGAGGGTGTGATGAATCCAGGACAAACGGTGATAGTGCATCACGAACAGTGGCGGAACGAGCGGACTTTTCTAATTTGGTGGATACAGAAGGTCACGGTAGATATTCAGGACATACCCTATTCGAACCACTACAAGGAACGGCGCGATGTGGGCGACACTTGCCCAATGGTAAGATCAAGAAGAGGGAGAAGTTAATTCAGGACAATCAAGTATAATAAATCGCAAGCAGTGGCGAAGCCAGAAACAGAAATTTACCCAATGGCGAATGATTGTAGTGGCCTTCCCACTAATGCCCCTCGGGATCCTCCTTAGTATAATGATTTAGCGACGCCCTAGTCAAAATCCTCATGCTAAGTGCAGATATAACAGAATAATAGATATTTGTGGCACTGACTGCGAAGAAAGAATGACACAAAAAGGAATGGTATTCACCCCTCCTTTGGCTCTCGGCTATGCCAATGGTTGCTCTCCATGTACATGCATTGACATCAAATGGGGCTTTGGTCATTAACAATGATCTATGTCCATCCATGCACACTTTTGCTTATGTAAAATATAAACACAATCCCAAATCGTTTTCATCGAGTTCCCCTCCTACTTTTCCTCCAGATTGGACAGTATAATTCACTTGAGCTATCCAGTTTTTAGATGTAATTCTGACATCCTAGGGGGAAGGGGCGGAGTCGCCCCCCCCCATAGATTCAGGCTTAAGCACGCCCTACGGTAATTTGGTTAAATGTTAACCGACTCTCATGGAGTCATCTTCTGCTCAAATCGTTGAGGTGTTATAGTGATAGTTCTGTCTCCAATACCATGATTACAAAACCGTCAATATTTACGACCAACTAGCATTCAACTCCTTGTCCGTTGATAGATACAAACACACAAACACACATACACACATACACATACACACACACACACACACACACACACACATACATATATATATATATATATATATATATATATATATATATATATATATATATATATACACACATATATTGAAGAGGCTAGAAGAAGACATATATATATATATATATATATATATATATATATATATATATATATATATATATATATATATATATATATATATATATATGTATATATACATATATATATATATATATATATATATATATATATATATATATATATATATATATATATATATATATATACATATATATATATATATATATATATATATATATATATATATAATATAATATAATATATATATATATATATATTATATATATATATACATATATATATATATATATATATATATATGTATATATATATATATATATATATATATATATATATATATACACACATATATTGAAGAGGCTAGAAGAAGACTTCCAATACATATTGATGCAATATGAATGACATCCAAGTTAAAGTCCATTGTAGGCCATCTGCGAGATGCGAGCATACTGTCAGACTCGACATAATATGCAGATCCGTTTCTCAGTCACCTACAATTTATTATCGTGATGACATTAATTTGTACCAGCTCGTAGGTCGCTTGGCACGAACTTCTATCTTGTCTGTTTAATGTGTTGCGCTTGAAGAGTGCTATCCTGTCAATGGAACACAGCAGTATTGGTTGATTTAAGGCAACCATCGGCCATGATTTAAGGCATGACCGACCACTGAACTGATCATTGATTCACATATTTCGGTACTATTTGTTTTGCATTCCTACTGCATCTACGAGTGGCGTGATGATGATACATGATGAGCAGGGAAGTCCACCATTTGACGTATCAATCAGAGAGATCGCTGGAAGCCAACAAAAACCCGCACTTGAGTTGTAGGCTAGGGATAGGCTAGGTTGTAAGTTGAGTAGACAGGCTGTGTTGTCGAGGCTGCAGTCGTAGACGGCAATACAGTCAATATCTCGGACGTACGGCCGATAATTTCGATGACGGCTAGCACATGTCCATTTCGCAGCCAAGGTCGACCACTTCTGTCCAACACTGGCGCTGTGCCTCTTTCACCAAGCTTGTGTGTTCCGATTCGGCAACGAATTCTGTCTACACGACCCGTCACCAGGAGTTAGAAAGGTGAGCGGCATCGGCAGTAGCTAGCTCGCTACGCATAGAGGTCAAGTTGGTGGTGGTGGTAAATACGGACGGCAGTGTGCTCAATTTATATATATATATATATATATATATATATATATATATATATATATATATATATATATATATATATATATATATATATATATATATATATATATATATATATATATATATATATATATATATATATATATATACTAGTGGCCCGTAACCCGGCTTCGCCCGGGTTGCAAAACGGATTCATGTAAACTGGTAAACGTATATTGTACATCATCAGGTTTGGCCGCATGACGTGCACGGGCAACAGCAAGGCGACAATTGTGTTGCTGTGGTGTTTCTTTTATACGCAATATAGCCTGCCTCTCTCGTCTCTCAGTCAAACGCTGTTCTCGTTGCTCAGCAGTCTCGCGTTCGCGATGAGCCCTGTTACGTTTCGCAGATGGTGTATCATCCTTAGGCATTGGTTTCTGTCGTTTTAACATTGCCGCATCACTTCGCGGACGGACGCATGCACTCGCCACCACTGTCACACGGCGACTGAGGTAGTATTGATATGAGTCATCGCGGACATCGGATATTGTTGTGACGTCACAGGAATACTCGACGCCGATTGGTCGAAGTGTCAGTGTGTCGACCAATCAGGAGAGAGATCCAAACAAAACTCGCCCTTTATATAGTAGATATATATATATATATTTCGTTTCCTAGTTGAATATAAGCAGGCCACATTTGTATATTGATCTTGAAATCTATGTAGCTGACGAGAGCTCTCTTAGGTAAATCGTTGTGGATAAGGAAGTTGAAGTTGAACGTTTTCAATATGCTTCTTAGCGTACAACAAACGACTAATTTTAATCCGCGCACTGTTGAACCCCTGATGGTCCTTCGCCCGGGGGGCATTCATAATGTCCACAGGTCACAGTGTCCACAGCTTACAGTGTCCACAAATTCATAATGTCCACAGCTCATAGTGTCCACAGGTCACAATGTCCACATGTTCATAACTTCCACAGCTCACAATGTCCACAGCTCATAATGTCCACAGGTCATAATGTCCACAGCTCGCACTGTCCACAGGTCACAATGTCCACAGCTCACAGTGTCCACAGCTCGTAAGTACCACAAGCTCATAACGTCCACAGGTTCATAATGTCCACGAGTTCAAAATATCAACGAGTTCATAATGTCCACAGGTCATACTGTCCACAGCTCATAATGTCCACGAGCTGGAGCTCATAATGTCCACACGTTCATTATTTTTGCAGTTCATAAAGTCCACAGCTCATAATGTCCACAGCTCATATTGTCCACAGCTTATAATATCCACAGCTCACAACTTCCACAGCTCGTAATGTCCACAGCTCGTAATGTCCACAGGTCACAATGCCCACAAGTTCATAATGTCCACAGTTCATAACGTCCACAGGCCACAATGTCCACACCGTTCCCGCGAAAATATGCTACGTGAAATCATGTTCGACCTTATCGCATTTGACGGCGCGGCAAACGGGAAGACGTAGAAACCTCTGGTTCACCTCTTGTTAACAGATGGCAGGTCGATCAATTCGCGCGAGATGCTGCAGGACGATGAATTCATTCAAGATGTTTCTCGTAATCCGAGTTGGATATTGGCTTACGTTTTATTTTAAGCCTGACGTTTCTTAGTTAATATCGATGCATAGTAGGTAAATGCACCTACTCTTGTGGCTAAATTCTTAAATGCAATGGGATCTAGTCTTAACCCTCGCATTGGTGACGTCCGAATCCTCCTTCGTATTGGTGGCGGGTTCTAGAAACCAACCCGCTAACTTCTTGTTTCTGATCCGAATGACATGTAACTTGGTGGACGCAATCGATGCATTGGGACTTGCTCACGCTAAAAATAGTAAGACAATATACCTGACATAATTAAAGTTATTGTGATATTTTGATCGGCTGCCCGGCACAACCGACGATTTGCCACATCCGGCCATCGGCCCGGCCGCCCGGGGGCCCGGTCGTAAGATGTTTACCAGCTCCGCTTTACACTGTCCCCACACCACTGCCCGATGACATTTCGGGGAGAAAGTTGCATGCGCAGATAGCCCAAGCTTTGTGATGCCCACGGTTCCTTCGGATTTTCCCCATCGCAAATAATTTGGTTGCAATCGTTGATGCCCGCAACCCTTACCAGACGACATTTTTCGCCGGCAGTTTGCGCTTCAAGCTGGGAGCCGGCCTGACCACCCGTTCCCACGAATTTCGCCAGCCGTCGAAAAAACGATGGGGTGCGCGCGCTTTCTCAGCGGTGACACCTCCGCAGGACAGATTCTGTAAATAGAAATATTCGGGAGCAGGGAAATGAATTCCACTAAAATGGGCATAGCCGCCGAACCATGTGACCGATTGACATGAAACCAACGCCAATTGTTGTGTCTTACCGCAGCGGAGCAAGGGCCGAAGGCGCTTGTACCCCTAACCATTTTTGTAGCCCTCTTTTGCACTCTCTCTAAAAGCCAACAATCTTTTTCATAACTAGGGGACCAAGCTTGGACACAGTATTCCAAATGCGGCCTGACATAGGCACAGTAAAGCTTCCTGATGATTTCTTCACTTGTGTACGATACATTCCTATTTATTGCCCCAAGCATTCTTAGTGCTCTTTTCCTAGCTTCTTTAGTCTGCTCTGATGCCTCCAATTTTGTGCGCAAAATAACACCTAAATCCTTCTCCTGTTGAGTCACAGCTAGTACTTGGCCACCCAGCAAGTATGGATCCCTGATATGCTGTCTACCTACATGTATGATTTTACACTTATCAGAGTTAAATTTCATTTTTCACTTTTCAGACCACTTCACCAGCTCATCCAAGTCCCTCTGTAGTGAGGCCCTCATTTTGCCCTGTGATAGCCCTAAAGACTTTCAAATCATCGGCAAATTTCAAAACCATACTGCTTAGGCCACTTTCGATGTTATTTACAAATATAATGAACGATAGTGGTCCCAGTACTGACCCCTGGGGGACTCCACTTAGGACGTCTTGCCATGATGACTTTGTACCATTTAACATCACTCTCTGCTGCCTGTCTGAAAGCCATAACTCTATCCATTTTAGAAGGCTACCTGCAATACCATGGACCGGAAACTGCATCATTAACCGTTTATGGTGCAACTTATCAAAGGCCTTACTGAAATCAAGACATGCTACATCAACCTGATGTCATCGATCAAACTGGTCTGTAGCAAAATTAAAGAAGTCCAAGAGATTTGTGAGACATGATCGACCTTTTCTAAACTCATGCTGATAATCTTGAATCAATCGGTTTCCCTCCAGAAAACTAACTATTATATCCTTGATAATTGATTCAAGTATCTTGCAGCCTAGGGATGTGGGACTTACGGGTCTATAGTTCTCAACTTTCCCTCTTTCGCCTTCCTGGAAAATTCGAACTACATTTGCCATTTTCCAATCTTCTGGAATTTCATTTTGTGAAACTGATCTACAAAATATTACACTAAGTGGAATTGCCAGTTCCTTTTCAGCTTCACGCAGTAGCCTAGCATAAATTTCAGCAGGTCCTGCTGCATTGTTTGACTTTATTTTCCTGATATGATTGAGAACAACATCACTATCAATCAAGTCAACATCACTTATCCTATCCCCTGTCACTGACCCATGATCTACGGCTGGCAGATTGGTCATATCTTTCACTGTAAATACTGATTTAAACTGTTTGCTCAGCTCCTCAACCATCTGAACATCTTCACTCAATATTGTGTCGTTCACCTCCAGTGGACCCACTGTGCTAGAAACTTTATGCAGCTTGTAAAAATTAAAGAACTTTTTGCTATCTCCATTACAGTTTCTAGCCAAGTCCAATTCTTTTGCTCGCTTTTCTGCTCTGGTTTTCTGCTTCACAGCATCTCTAGCTTTTTGATACCTCCTTAGATTTATGATAGTTGAAGCTTCCTTCAACATTCTAAATGCATCCTTCTTAGCCTTAATTGCTCTTTTCAAATCTGGTGTAAGCCATGCCGGCTTTCCTACTTGTATTTTGTGCCTTTGCTTTTGGGGCACATGTCTCATCTGAGCTTCCCTTAAGTAAGACTTGAATTTTTCCCACATTTCGCAGGCATTCAAATTGCAGAATTTTTCTTCCCATCTAATGTCACCTAAAGTCACTCTTATGCTATCAAAGTCTGCCCTGTTAAAGTTTGGAACCTTTGTTAGATTATCCTTAATTTTACCTGCTACATGTGCTTTAAATCTCATCTCAGGAGGGACGCAGCCCCTCCTGATGGGATTCAACCCTTCCGGCTTTGGCCTACTACACCCTAATGCCCAGTTGGCATCAGTGCTACGGGCTCTTCAAAACAATAACCAGGACAAGACCGACCCGTGGATATTGAGCCTGTGCCCAGCCAGGGCTCTTTTATGTTCATAATGGGGCGCATGCCCGTTCCGGACATATATATATATATATATATATATATATATATATATATATATATATATATATATATATATATATATATATATATATATATATATATATATCTATATATATATATATATATATATATATATATATATATATATATATATATATATATATATATATATATATATATATATATACATCAAGGTAATATGTGAAGCCAGAGATTGTTTGAATGCAGGCTACCATTAGCTTTCTTTGTATAATAATACGGAGATGAACAACATTAATAACAAATAGAAAGTATGCAATTAGAGGTCATCAATTTAAACTTAAAGTTAACCATAGCAGGACAAGGTTAAGACAGTCATTCTCCACCAACAGGGTAGTTGAACATTTGAATCAGCTATCAAACTCCATTGTAAGTAGCAGTACCCTGGACATCTTTAAAAACAGCTCAGGCAAGCATTATAAGGATTAGAGAGGTTCATTTTCAGCATTCCCGGGAAAGCTAATTAACAAATTTGGTCATTAACTAGTTAATTGTGTCCACGGAGTGCAACCAAGAAGAGCCCCTGCCAGTGGCAGCGGAATGACCTCAGTTAAGAGGGGGGGCACCTCAATTTATTCTCAAAATGTATTGGAGGGTCTGTCATATGACCTAATCTACGCCAAAACGTGATATACAGATTATATCCACTTCATTCTGCACCCATGACGTCTACACACTTGATGATTCTTTTCGCAAACATTCCTTCATCCCAACTACGGTGCATCCAGATCCCACCTTTTGACGGGGGACGGAGCTGCAACTTCTTACGCAGGTGTGGAGTGCGGAATGGTCGGGGACCAATTTTCCGTTTTCAGCAATGTATAAATATTTCAAGACCATATATAATGTACTTTATGGACCGGCCTTCGGCCTTCGAAGTTGATGCCTTCGAGCGGCATGCGTGCTCTGGTGGATACAGAACGCCGGTCCTGTTGTGATATAGCGACTGCCAGGCGCACTGGGTTCCAGGTTCAGCACATCACGCAGGTCCGATAGCTACGGGAGGCGTACTTTTGTCCCGATAAGGAGCATGGCCACTGTGTCAGATAATTTTACGCGAAACGTAAAATATCACGTCAGAACACTTATCATAAATGCTTACTCTTCTGGGATTTGGCCACTTAAATCATGCAGTCCAAAGTTCCGTTATTTTTCGGCATTTATTTTTAACACTTCAGCAGAGACAACTAAAGTAGCGCAGCTTTATATATAACATGACTGGCGCGCGAATTTATACCCCGAATCATAACGTCTATTGCATTATTTGGACCAATTGGATCTAATGAGCTAATACTTAAAGTGGCGCAAGTACAAGTACGAGCTATCGAGTGGTACCATTATTTCCTCAGTCATGTACTCGCCGCAACATCTCTGCCAAGTTTGTTTAGGACGTTAAAGTCAACAGGTGATTTCGATGTACATATAAAAAGCACATCATGTAATTTTTTACTAGGCTTGTTCTTCATTCCGATCGGAGTATGAATTGACTCAGAAATCAGCCAAAATTTGGCGGCTTTATGGTGAAGTCGACTCACTTGAAAAATTGTTGGAGTCGGAGTAGGAGTAGTTGAGTCGCCAATCGTAGCCAGAGTCTTGATGGGTTTGACTGGGAACAAAATACCTGATTTGAACAATAATTATAGGTTTCAAACTTTCGAATAAAAAACATCGTTGCAATACTCTTCAAATACATGGCACTATATGCAAGGCACATGAGCATCGACCCGCTGTGGAAAGTGTCGGCCACTGTCAGGGTTGGTTATTTGATATAGTAATTTAATTCCGTCAGTTGTTTTACAGCTTGCTAACCAACATGAAATTCAAGTTAACTCCGCAATTTTGAGACCTAGTTCGGTCGCATCCGCACTGCGCAGCAGTTTGGATGATCGAGATGGTTTTAATACGGCGAAGAATGTCTCTAAGATGTTCCTGGGGTTTCGACATATTGTGCACATAATAAAACACGACCTTCAATATATCAGGAGGTACTGAGTTTGAATGCAAGAACAAAGACACACGTTATATTATAGTACTCAACGTTTCGGCCAGTGGCCAGCGTCAGGAGCAGGGGGGGGGGGTGAATTCCGGTTGTATAACACAAGCAAAAGTGGGGCACATTGGCCAATACTTGTGACGTCAGACGGCGTGCAGTGTGTAGAACTATAGCATCCGATCTCAACGATGTAAACAAACTCGCAGCCTGGCTGACATGATAGTGCGGAGCGGTGGCGGATGTGATTATTACAGTTAAAAGTCTCGCAAATTGCGCAACATCCGGCGATATCAACGCATTCCTTTCTTTTTGTATTTGCATTCCGAACGTCTGCTGGGACTTTATCTATTTTATTTAGGACTTCACCTATTACCATAACAATGCTCCATAATGGCAACCACAGACAATGCTGAATCGCAACCTCGGATAGTCAGCACATATGCAAGCCGGATGATGTCACCCAGTGCTTTTTGGGCACTAATGTCTCGCACCCCTTTTTGGAGCGGAATATTCTATCTTGTTTATACAACCTTGGTCAGGAGTGATGTTTAAAAAAAAATTACAGCGGCAAAACCCGTGACAACATACACGTGGAATATAGTAAAGCCTCCTCAGTGCTACAGACAATCACAAAAACTCACAACGAACCACAAATAGTAAAACATTATCCACCGGCACACCTCTAAGTCAAAACAGATAACCTACTCTAAATCACACTGTAAACAAGCTGTAACCGGAAACAAAGCCAGGCGTTTAGTACTAAATCCTCTCTGAGGGATTAGTACCAGGTTATCTGATTGTTAAGGTGGCATGAGGAAATATTGGCCTAAATATATTTCCGGCTCATACTTTCTCAGCGATAATTTAGTACAAGACACCCAGCAATGTTTCCGGCTCATTTACGAGTAGGTTATCTGATTGCATAGGTACCCTGAGGAAATATTGGCTTTAAAATAGATTTGACTCACTCTCCCTCAGAGAGGATTTAATACTGAACGCCTGGCTTTGTTTCCGGTTCCAGCTTTTTCCAGTACGATTTAGAGTAGGTTATCTGCTTTGACTTAATGGTGTGCCGGTGGATAATACTTCCCTATTTGTGGTTCGTTGTGAGTTTTTTGTGAGTGTCTGTAGCACTGAGGATACTTTTCTGTACTTCACGTGTATTTTGTCACGGGTTTTGCCGTTATCCATTTTTTTAGAGCATCACTCCTGACGCTGGCAACTGTCCGAAACGTTGAGTACTATAATATAACCTGTGTCATTGTTCTTGCATTCAAACTCAGTACCTCCTGGTGTATTGAAGGTCATGTTTTATTCTGTGCACACTATGAGATTGCTTTATCTTTATTATTCCTTCCTGCTGCAATCAGTCCTCTAAATGGTTAGCAAGTGCTTAAAGGTGAATGATGCCTTTATTATGTGAAATATGCTTTCAGCTTTCACTGCAATTAATAATACATTTATGGAATTTCTGACGTGCGAAGAAATGGAATGTGCCCACTGCATAACCATAGCACATCGCTTCGTGCGTATAATTATGGCTGGAGTCGAACCCGGAATATGGCATAATTTTCAGGATTCGGAGTCGGAGTCTAATCTGACCATTTTTGGGCAGCCGGAGTTAGGCATGGAGTCCACCAAACTTGTAAAAGTTGCCCTTAGGTGGAATGGAATTGGAATAGACACCACTTCTTGTGATTCAGAGTCTAAGTCAACTCCGCTCAATTGAAGTGAATGAGAAGTTTGCTTCGGACTTATACGGCGAACATTCATTTCTTTTGAAGTTTTTCAGCACCGGATAGTAGCAGTAAAGTAGTAAAGATATATACCCTTGCAATCAGCTTTGCGATCGGGCTGGGCTGGGCCGGGTCGCTCAAGTTTAAATTTGCCATATTTCAAGTAAGGCTTCCTCGCTTTGTGGTCTTACTCGCAACAATCATGAAGAACCCCTTCATAAAAGATTGGCCCGCTTCCTTCAAAGCATATTATGTAGGCCTTGCCTTAAGATCAACTGGGTAGCGCGATACGAAACAAACAACTGTTTGGAACTCCATTGACTCCAATTGTGGCCTGCCTGTCATGCCGCAAAATATGAGAGATATTTTACAATTTGGCGCGCCGAAGGCGAGCGAATTTGGATATTTATTATGAGCGAATGTGACATCTTGAGACTGTATTTTCAAATTTAAGGGGGACATTTTAATATTGGTACCCCCTCTCAGATTTAAGATGCGGCACGGTATCCACGTGTCCCTGCTGTTCCGCCACATATGACTCCTGTGGCTCATTGTTGCACTGATCTTAATGTCTTTCTGTCTTAACCCTCGCACGGCTGGGGGAGAGGTAGATGCCAACATTTGGCATTAGCTGTCAACATACAACCAACTAAAAAATATCATAACACTGCACCACGGAGGCTTTGGTCTCTGCTTCCTTCATTGTAATCATCTTGAGTCTGGGTAGCATGGCTTCGACACGACTCCAACTCCGACTACGACTCCCCAGTCCTGTTTCCAAGAGGGGTTCCCATACATTCTGAGGAACAGCATCCATTATATGGCGCTCGGCGCGGGCACTGCTCTTTTGCTGCTGGCTTATCAACCAGATAACGATTGCAGATCACGGACATTCGCCAAACACAAATTTGCGAGGGGTTGAAAGTGTCATCATCATCAGCTCTGACACTGCAAGGCACCTGAATGAAAAAAATCAAGACAGAGTGCGCAGATCTTCAAGCATATTGATATATATATATATATATATATATATATATATATATATATATATATATATATATATATATATATATTCTCTCTCTCTCTCTCTCTCTCTCTCTCTCTCCAATTTTCAGTTTAAAAACAACAGGCTATGTCAGGTTTGTCCCTCTCCCCTTCAGACCCGAGTTGTCTCCCCTTTCTATCCTGATCTGTCACCCGTAATCTCTGGGACGTGGTTATGACCAATACCAATACGGATTACCAACGTTTTTTTTTATCCACCACTCTTCGGCCGACGTAATTTGTTCTGATGGTTCAAGCTCTTCATTTGTTCAATGTTCATGCATTTGTTCAACCAAACGACCTGATTAGATGGCGTAGAATACTGATTTGGCGTTTATGCTAGATGAGATGATTTTGAGCTTTAGCTGAAGACTTCCACCGGCGGTCCGTTGACTGGTAGGACGTCGATTAGACGTCGATGACTTGCATTGGCGAGTGGCTTGTTTGCTATATGAGGTTCATCATGAACTTACCCCAGCCAGCAAAATGCTGCAAGTGGCGGTCAAGCTAGATGTAGTATATGCAGCCCCAGTAAAAGGCTGAGGTCAACGGAGTGTCGTCGGGTGTGTCCAGCGTGCTCGGAACGCGAGAATGGAATGTGGTTAGGGGATACGCGCAAAGGCGAGTTTTAAGAAAACGGTAATTGTGTCGCTTCTCATGAGTGATGGGTCAATGGGTCATATAATTACATGGGGAAACCCGGGCCAGGTGCCAGCAACGCTTGTGAGCCTGTATTTAGCACCGAATGTTGTCTACACGTTTGCGCACATGCATCAACTGTTGTTTTGTTCACGGCCGTGCCCCATATTGTGTGGGTTCGAATCCCGCTACCAACTGCAGGACCTATCCCCTCGCGGGCACGGCGTGAGAGATGCCTACGCTAAATAACCATTGCAGTTGAAAACGTCGTTAATTAACACATTAATTCTGATTATTATTCAATGTTGTTTGTGTTTGATTATCATTGCGACACCGTTGCGTGGAGGGTGGGGGTCCGACACGTGAGTTCTGTCAATGACAGGGGAATTATCCAACCTCAGAAACCCTGCTTCGCTGTTTACAACTTGGCCTTTTGGGTTCGATTCTTAGATGCACCGCCATGGGGTTAATGCTAAGCTTTCACGAAAAGTGTTTGGGGGGGGGGGGGTGCCATGGCGCCCACGGTCCCCCCTGCCTATGCCTTAGCCAATGTTCCTATACCTATCTCTGGGTATACACCGGCGGCTATGACGGCGTATATAATATCCCGGAAATATTATAATAATGTTGTAATACAATTAATATATGGTAATGTTATATACCTGGCGTATCGCAACGCCAACCACATTCACAAAAGTAAGGTAAAATTTTAGTACAACAGTTGCGGCAACCGGTACCGAAATAGTGCCCGCGGTATCGGAGTGGTGGCCGGGCTGACAATGCTGGTACTTTGCCGCCACCAGGAAATGTTGACCGAAATTGTCCGAAATTCGATACCGGTGCCGGCACCAGTCAAACACGCCGGTTCATTGCCGGTACCCATACAACTAGGTTAACGATGAGATCGTTGCAAGACGTTGCTAATGTGCAACATATGAATGGCTGATCTCAGAGTGAGCTTAGGCCAATGCCCTATGATGGCCTTTCGGCGCTAAATATCACTTCCAGTGTCAGTGGGACACTAGGTCAGTAGCACAGGATGACCTCAACATGTAATTTGTGTCTGGGGAGTGACAACATTTTGTGGAAGATCTAACAGCACCGCAAAAATATCCTAGTACACCTTTCCGGTAAATGTTGCATAACCGTTTCTAATCTAGCCGGATCTACCTAAAATAGGCATTTATCATTTTATCCCTTCGCCTTTCTGTTCGAACTCCCTGACTGCTAACCCAACCTTAATTTCCAACCAACGTGGTATTGGATCTCCGGAGGCTTCATACATTTTATCGCGCTAAAGTCGTGTTTCAACTTTTGTGAATTTTGTGTGCTTGTGGCGTCAGAAGAGGAACCGCTGTTAAAATATTGCTCACCAATATTTCTGCATCGGAAGATTAGTTTTGTCCACGCCAAAGGCGCACGAAAATGTGGGCAGTAATCTCGTATGGCGTGCTTACCTATGTGTCTGTTATTCTTCGGTTGTGATTGTGGTCGGTGTTTTGACTCGTTGAAGAGAGATATTGATATATTTGTTTTCGAAAAACGATACATCCGAGCTATAGGAGTGGGGATGTTTACGAAGCATTTGGTTAATTATGCATTTTACTGTGTTTGTTCACTCATTTTTTGCTAACATTTAGTTGTATTGGTGTAGACGTTCGTTAGGGCCCGTGGACGTACATAAAGGACCGCAAACGTTCAAAGGTGCAGCAGACTTTGGCAATGGCCCTGGTACATGCGTAATTGCCCGTAAACGCTTGTGGATTCCCGTAGATGTTCGTAATAACCATTTCGCAACTTACATTCCATAAGAGATATTATCTTGAATCTTTCAGCGTGAACAGGTCCCCAAGCGTCAATAATGCCCACTAAATTTCATGCCATTCGGTTTAGAAATAAAAAGTTAGCGGGTCGACTCCTTGATCGCCCCACCAATATGAAGGAGAATCGGAAAGCTACCAATGGGTCTACACTCGCTCACATTTTATTTAAGAAGTTAGTGACAATAGTCGGTCGTTCTATGATCCATCGATAATGACTAAACATGTCAGGCTCAAAACCAAAGGTACAAAAATATCCAATTTGGATCACAAGACACATATCTGGTATGAATTCCACGGCCTGCCGCATTTTGCACGAACTCATCGACCTGCCATCTGTTGACTAGAGTTGAACTAGAGATCTCTAAATTTGCCGGTTTGCCACGCCAGTACGATAAGGTCGAAAATGATTTCACGGAGCATATTTTCGCGGACACGGTGTGGGCATTGTGACCTGTGGACATTATGAACTGTGGACATTATGAACTTGTGGGTATTGTGACCTGTGGACATTACGAGCTGTGGACATTACGAGCTGTGGAAGTTGTGAGCTGTGGATATTATAAGCTGTGGACAATATGAACTGTGGACATTATGAGCTGTGGACATTATGAACTGTGAACGCAATGAGCGTGTGGACGTTATGAGCTCGTGGACATTATGAACCGGTGGACATTATGAGCTGTGGACACTATGACCTGTGGACATTACAAACGCGTTGATATTATGAATTCGTGGACATTATGAACTTGTGGACGTTGTGAGCTTGTGGTACTTACGAGCTGTGGACACTGTGAGCTGTGGACGTTATGACCTGTGGACATTGCGAGCTGTGGACATTATGACCTGTGGACATTATGAGCTGTGGACATTGTGATTTGTGGAAGCTATGAACATGTGGACATTGTGACCTGTGGACACTATGAGCTGTGGACATTATGAATTTGTGGACACTGCGAGCTGTGGACATTACGAGCTGTGGACATTCTGATATGTCACCGTTAACAAATGGGGCACCTAGGGGGTGTCCCCCCCAAAAAAAATAGCACCACATTTCCTTTATATATTGGGCCCCCCCCCAACCCTTCTTGGCGCGCCTAAAAAACCCCCCCAAAACACAATTTTTTACCTCCCCCCTTGGGAAAAAACATTTTAATATATTAAACCCCTACTTCTTTTTTTTTATAAAAAAGGGCTCTTTAAAAGGGAAAAAAAAAAAAAAAAAAAAAACACCAAGGGGGGAAAAAAAAAAAAAAACCCCCCCCCAACACAAAAAAAAAAAAAAAAAAAAAAAAAAAAAAAAAAAAAAAAAAAAAAAAAAATTTTTTTTTTTTTTATATTAAAAAAAAAAAAAAAAAATAAAAAATATTATATTTAAAAATTTTGTCTAAATGTTTTTTAATTAAAAAAAAAATTTATAAATTTTTTGAAATTTTTAGAGAGAAAATAAATGAAAAAAAAAAAATAAACGGCACAGGTGGCGGCCTATGCTAAATTCTCATAGACGTCGGCGGTATCCCGGTGAGACAGCAAGTGAGCTGTCTCATGCGGGACATTTGTGGCGCGTAGAACCTTATTGAATGACCTTGCTGAACGAAGTAAAATCGCGTCCTGGGAAATGACGTCATGGAGGTTAAGGACATCTGCTTGCCCTTAATTAGCGCAATAATTCGTGAAGCAAAAAAAGCAAATCAACACGAAGATAATTTTTTTTTAACGCAGCTCCCAACAGATACCAAAAACATTACCGCATTCTTTCGTGGATCCGCGGGTATATATATAGTTTTATGTGATGTCATTTCGAGAACAAATTATACCTGGTGGCTTGAATGGCTTCCCCTTGAATGGCATGAAATTGAATCTCCTTGAATGGTATTGGGTTTCCCATGATCTTTGCTTGTTAGCCTTGGATTCCCCATGATCTTTGTCCACCTGTTGGTTCGTTCGTCAAGTCCTCGGTGGGAATAAAGACAATTCTGTGTTCTTTTTTGCCCTTGAGAGGAGCTGGAACGATGGGGAAGTCGACGCCTTTTGCACCGTCAAGGAAGAAGGTGACTTGCGGCTATGAAAGCTGTAATTATGAAGGAGAAATGCGCAACATAAAGAGGAACAGGTTGAGGCACGGAGGGCAGCCCCTGCGCGTAAAGAATATGTCCTTCGGTGTTGGAGGAAAGTGGGAACGATGGTGCAGACCGGTGCCGAATGACGATGTCAACGCGTCATCAGGAGCAGGTAATTAATGTTTTTTTTTGTGGTGATTCAATGGACAATTCTATGCAAACAAGGAATTTATTTTCTTGTGCTAGCTATTTCTGCTGACCAGGTTTACGAATCTAGGTAGGTAGGTAGGTGCCTACCTACCACATGGTTCTGGTTGTGCTTTGTAATCCTAAAGTGAAATATGGACAAGAAGTTGTGGGGTAATGAAATATGGAGAGGATGCTTTTCTTTTAGCCTGCGACATCTGAATCCTTGCTTGTGCTGTCGAGTGAGTCTTGAGCATTTTATTGCAAAGCTGTTAATTGTCGAACAATGCCATTCAACCCACAGATAAGAAGAATGAGATAATAATTTGCTGGAGAGGATGATGTTCTGGGTGCCAAAAATCTATCAACAATCAATCTTTCATATTGTACCATGTCCACATTCCCAAGATACAAATTACCGTAATGTCAATAGGTAATACCATTCCAATTATGTCTATTCCTACTAAATCAGAATCTTTGCGTGCTGCTGTAACCACAAAAGGTATTGCGTATTGTTATCACATCCTTCACAACTGCATCATTGTTATTTGTGGCCAATTGGAATTCAACAAAATTTGACCATCCTTGACACCTAGACAAATATGTTTACAATTTTAGATCAACTCGTATTTATGCTCTTACCTTTAAGCCAGCCAAGACAACGTGGTACATTTGTGCTTGGAAGGTGTGTTTTTTTTATATATTCTTGGACCTTATTTTTCCAGTGAATATTTGTGAAGGTGACCAAGATGATGGAACCACCCATTTTCTGTGCAAATGCTTATTTTTCAGTTTGGAAGCAAAATAACACTAAACAAGCTTTGAGTCTGCTAACAGTAAAAAATTGATTGCTTAAAAAAATATAAATAAAACTTAAACATAACCTGACCTCGCCTTAAAGAAAAAAAATTAAAAAGAGGAAACTGGAAAATTTCAAACAATCTGTGTTCTTCAAATTACCCAACTTATAAAAACTTAACACAACCTAATGAAACCTATCATAATATGCTTTGAAATAAAAACAATTTCTAACTTTGTGTTGAGGATTTTGTTGATTTTTTTCAACACTTCCAGCTTATGAAACCAAAACTAACCTAACCAAACTATTATTATTGCAGTTTAAGGTAACCACAAGACAAGTTTTGCACACATTTTACTTCATAAAACATACAAATGGGTTAGTTTTCATTAAGTAAGGTTAGGTTAGGATTTTGTTGTAAGTTATGCTCTTTTTGGATAAAAAAATGGGCAATTTTTAAGAAATGTTGAAGTATTCTTCGTTCAAAAACAGTTTAGGCTGGGTTAGGTTAGATTTGGTTAGATTTTTTGCTTTTCAATTTTTTAAAGAAAATAATTGTTTCGAAATTATCCATTTCTTAACAGATAATTTGTATTGCATGGAAGGTTAGGCTAGGTTAGGTTATGTTACATATTTTGTATGTTTTGAATGTTACTTGGTATGCTATAATACAACAACTTTGTATGCTGTATTACAACAACTTTGTATGCTGCTTACTTACTTACAACTTTGTATGCTATACTTTGTATGATATATGCTGCCTCCACCTGGGGCCGCCAAAAATATTTCATGGAATTAATGGTGACAAAACTCACGATTTGAAACATAAAAAGTGCTACTCTCCTATTTCCAGCTGAAATATGTATCAACTGCAATTAGCATCAAACATGCTTTTTCAACGCGGCGAAGCAAGCACGTGCGGCACTTGTTTTATTAACCATATATGCAAGTAATTTGAGACAGCTCACAGGTTCGTCGGTGACAGCTTCGGCATTTTTTTCACCCCTGCAGATGGTGTCATGGCAACGCAGCATGGGTACGTCACAGATCAGCATTGAAGTGTGGGGTACACCGTGGGCGCAATCCTTGACCACAACGAAAATATGCCTTGATGTTAGATCACATATTAAGATAACAAATCCAAGTTTCAACATCGGGTACGTTCAACTTAATGCAGGTACAGAAGGTCAACATGGGCCTCGGTTTTGCAGTTACATCACACACCTGGTCCTCGAAATTTACGATGATCTGCCAATTTCACACAAATTGTCCAGTGACTGGACTTCTGATGTCACTTGGACCTGGTAAGTACAACCCTTTATAAAGCATGCACTTTCTAATTTATTGTTAAACAACATTTGGTAACGGTTGAGCACCATGTGGCAATGATGTGCTTCCGTCATAACGTTCCATCACGCTTATAAATGGTGATCCCTAATTGTGACGGTACAGCCATGTAGATCACTTTTCACGACTGACAAGACTGTGTGTGTGTGTGTGTGTGTATGTGTTTATGTATATATATACATATATATATAGTATATATATATATATATATATATATATATATATATATATATATATATATATATACACATATATATATATATATACATATATATATATACAAATATAACTATATATATATATATATATATATATATATATACATATATATAGTGTGTGTGGTTGTATTTGGCCAGCCTACCACCTGTGGGTGATATCGGCTGGTATATATATATATAGGAAGGTGTGTGTGTGTGTATGTGGGTGTTCGCGTGCGTGTGGATGCGTGCGCTTACGTGCGTGCGTCGCATGTCCTTTGATTTTAAGCTTCATTAATATTTCACACAGACGTCAAATAATAACCATACTCTGATGATATATTTGCAAATCCCGAGGGAAGAATCGTCTGGAACATTCCACATCACAGCATGCATGTTGCAGCACAAGAATGCTGGGGAACGGAGCAAAGCGAAGCGGAACTGTTTACCTTATAGCAGCAGTATCTAAGGGTTTACTCAAATGGATGCTGCGTTACATGCAACTCGGGGCACCGACGACATGCTCCTCTGACTTCGCTGTTCTTGTGTGTTTTTTTTCTTGTCATAGAAATAAGTGAATTGCACGCAATTACACGAAATACCGAGGGGAATAGCTTCCCTCTACTTGCCGTATATTTGTTTTAATAAGGTGGATAATGTACACTCCAACATTACAGGGTAACCTTCCAATATGTGTACCTGTATATGTCCAATATGTTCAATATGCGTATGTGTAACCTTCCAAGGTGCGTTTATATTTATCTTCTTAAATTATCGACCTGTGTTCCTCCCTGTCAATAGCTTCCAGCCCTCCTTTTACCTCCTAATGCGAGCATCCGGTCTCCAAAGACAGCAGTGACGAAGGTGGTTCGGGTGGCGACTGCAGTGGCAGCGGCAGTAGCATCGACGGAAAAGAAGATGGCACAACGAACAGGGCGAGCAGAAAAGAGCACCAGGAAAAACAGCAGCAACAATATCAGTAGCATACTCTTCAGGTGTATCCAGCCGCGTAAAACCGGTGGCTGGACTGGCACCAGTCGACACACCATTTAGTTGCGGTGAGTTGGAAGATGCGGAAGGAGAGCCATATCGTTGTTTAGAGATTGGATTATGACTTGACAATTATTCCCATACGCCTTTGACATAGCAGCTTCAGTACGGCAGTACAAAAACCATGATATTATCTTCAGTATTAAGTTGAATTCATGTTAATAGATGGCGCCTCCTGCTCAGGGCTCTGGAGGAAGGACTTGACGAGTGCTAGCACCACCAATTCGTAATGAATATCGATTAAAATAGCACTAGTGGACTCCGAATTGACAAACGAGTTTGTGGTGCATGCAGGTGGGTACATACTAAAGCTATGAGATTTCAGTGCGGTGGCATGTAGTTCATTAGAATCCATGACATATTAAACAAATTTAGTTGCGACACAGCATGGTTAAGCCTTCTTCAATCGCGACCAACCGTCATTTTATGCTTAGCCGTATTGCCATAAGTTCACAAGTGCCCTTGTGGACTTAGAACTTCCCAAAATAAGAAAAACCTCAATGAACAGGTATCTGAGTCCAACGGAGACGTCTCACGTCCCTGTCTCCCATGTCTTTCCCTCGGTCTATTGGAAGTGAGCAATTGGCAAGCATTTTCCAATTGTGCCAAATCACATAGGTAATGCTTCAGCTCCTACGTGGTTGTGAAACTGCACATTCTACAGT
>JAOTOM010000816.1:0-46327 GCA_034440615.1 Ashinkailepas kermadecensis
CGGTTGGTTATTGGTTTTACGACACATCGACCGTTGAGTCATATAGCGTCGCCAATTTCTCACGCCGATTGGTCGCGGGCGAAGAGTAGCGACAGGTGAGACTCGAACCCACAACCTTTCGATTGTGAGACGAGCATCTTACCCCTAGACCACTAGTCCCACCCTAATACATCTTCGAAACCCTGCTCGTTTTAGGGCTTTGTTGCTTTTTTTTGTGCACCGAGTATTTTTTACGTGTCGGGGCGTTTTCGAAGACCCCGATGTGTATATTTAGCTCCCTGCCGTTTTGTACGTTTTGGAACCATGTTGCCTTTTGTGGCCCCAGCCTCTTTTTCAGGCCCTTGTGCGTTTTCATGGCCCCTGTGCGCCTTGCGAGCTTGCAGTGTATTTTATTTTTAGACCTCCCGGTATGTTTATTTAGGGCTGCAACGCATGTTTTAAGGCCCTATCGCTTTTTGGGAGACTCGGTGCGCTTTGGAGGGTTAATTGTATTTTCGGGCACCGTTGTACTCTTAGGGTCCCGCTGTGTATATTTGGGGCTTCTGACGCACATTTGTGGGGCCCCAGTACGATTTTGGGGCTTCGGTGCGATTTTTCTGGGTCCCAGCGCGACTTATCGCGCCCAGGCGCGTGGTTCCGGAGACCCAACGCCAGCTTTCTGGGCTCAACGCGATTTTTGTGTATCTTTTCTGTTTTTTTTTAAAGTCCGAATCCCGGCCTGATTTTTCGAGCCCTTGGCGCCATGTTTTTGCATCCCACCTCGATTTTTCGAGATCCGGTATGCTTTTCAGTGCCATACGCCGCAATTTTTGAAGGCATCTGGAAAAAAATGTTCGGTGCTCCAGAGCCATTTTCCTGACCCGGACATTTATTTGTTGGAATCCCTCCTTTTTTGGAGGGCTCCAGCTTGATGTTTTTGGGATACCGATCCGGTTTTGTGGTATAGGTGTAATTTCAGCAGTGTGAGGTAACTTATCAAGGGATACCAAAAGAAAACCTTAGAACTGGGTGGTGGAGTTAGGGTTGAAATCCGACCAATCAGAAACCATAGTGGTAGATTAGGCCCCTCCACAGAACAATTTAGTTGATAACTAATTATATTATTTCGAAATGTCCCCTTTGACAAAATAGCGGTCGACATCCAAGAACTTTTTAATGGGCGTAGGTGCCCCCCCCCCCCTGCAAATCCGTTTGCCCCCTCCTGCTTGACGCAAATATAGGTACTCCACTGGTCCCTCAATAATTTTCTGAAACATACGCCCATGGGGCAAAGCCAACATTGAGGGGACAAATTACCCCTCACAAGCATACAATACAACATCCATGCCCCATATAAAATGGGATGAATTGTAGGGCGGCGAGGTCGGGGACGGGGTCGGTGTGGGGGGATGGATGGGGAGGGGTAGGAATTTATGGGGGTAGGTAGGGGTGGTGGTTTGGGGGGAGTTGGTAGGGGAGGGGTTGGTAGGAGGGGGGTTGGTAAGGGGGGTTTGTGGTTGGTCCTCCGTGTCAGTTTAGTCTCAGTTAGAGTTTGGAGTGGTTGGTCTGTCTTGCAGTCGTCTCGAGTCTGAGTTGTAGTAGTAGTCTTCGCTCCACTGCGGTGGTGTTGACGTCGAAGCGACCATGTGACAGGTGTTTCCGCACGGCCGCCGGCCGGCGGCCTGTTTTACTACGCTCACGGGCGCCGGGCGGCTCCCCCGGCCCGCGCCGATCCCGCTTCCGGCGTGCCGCCGGCACCCAACCGGGACGGCCCACAGCGAGCGGTGACCCGCGAGTCCTCGCTGTAGTAGGTGCAGTCTGAGCGTGCCATACCATCTTGTTTTCGTCGTATTGTCATCTTGTCGGCGCCCCGTGACTCGTTATCCTAACACGAATTTATATTTAGCGAGGCCAAATCTCTCACTTCACCACTTCCATCCGTGAGTGAGCCTGGCTTGGTCGTGGCGCCAGGGATAGGGGAGCCGCATGGTTGGAGAGACCTAGGAGGGGGGGGGGGTCATAAGAGTAATGGACGGACATTGGAGTTGGAAATGCGTCCGTCACCGGGCCTCGTCCAGCTTCGGGGCCCTCTTAAGTGTTAAAGTCCCCGCTTGTTTCCCTCCATGTCATCCATTTGCATGCTCCCACGGGTCACCGGACTGGCAAATTGAGGGCCTAGGTAATTATCCTGGGTCAAATTTTGACAACGATGGGCTTCTGACAGCTGCATGCACACATCGGGCCCCAAACAGCCCCCACTGGTCCTTAAGTACCCTTAGCTAGTTCATGCACACTCACATGCCTTCCCTTTCATTCTGAACGTTCGCTCCATTAATGACAAATGTAAATGTTTGGCCCTCGAATTTCCCTTCCAGTGGTATGTGTGCATTCAGCAAGTCTTACTTTCTCTGACCGTTGCTTAGGGCTTTCTAGCCCAAAGTTAAATGTTAATTACCCGTGCTTAGGTCCACAACTGTGACCGGCTGACGCGACACTGTTGGTTGGGAATGATATACTATTACTTTACTGCCTTCAAGGCTCGATGACACTGGGCTGCGATATTCCGTTAGTTTCTGATGGTCTTATGCTGGGCTTGAGTAATAATTGCCGACTTATCTACACTTAAATGAGTCAAATGCCTTGCCAGGACTTGCAGTGCTCTAACTTGCAATCGGCGGGCATCCCCACAGGTGGTCCAGGGCCACAAATCGGTCGGGATGGCCCCCTATCGTCTTTCTAACCTATCCTACCCGGGGTCATGGTCGGGAGACCCTCAAATCCCCTGCCTGTCCTATCCTTGGGGGCTTACGGAACGCCAAACTTCATCTCCCCTGTCTGTGCCGTAATCGAGAGGCCCAGGCCTACGGGAATAGCTGAGACGGGGAAGGAATACCAACCTGGCCGTTTTTGGCGGTTACCTAAACTGTGCGCACAGATTCATCCCGACCCAAAATTGGGTGCCGCTGCCTGCGAGCTTACCCATTTGGATCCCGTCGGATCTGACCACCCTCGGGATGCCCTTCCGCGCTCTGGGATCACCAGGCCGGAGGGTTTTGCGGCCTAGAATTTCTCAAGTGAACCAGCTGCCTTGTGAATATCCAGTCTTTCCGGCACGCTTTCCCAGGGGTTCAACCAACAGTGTTTCGTCATTTTCCCCCGTCTTCTATCAGCCCTCCTCCGTCTCCTCCGAAGAGAAGAGGGCGGAGGCTCACGTTTGGGCCCATGGAAGTTATCGCCCGTGGAAGGGCGGCTTGCAGGCCGTCTCCTCGCTAATTGCGTAAGTCGTCTCACGTTTTTCCGTCACAGACGGTAGTCAGGTTCGTCCTGTCCTGTCTTTCCGGCTAGCTTTACATTAAGTAACGGACGAACCCGGAATTAATTCCCTGCTAAATCCCTCATTCGCACCAAGTACGTTTGGCCACTTCATGGTCAGTGCACTGTTCTATTACCCCGTACCATTTAAAGCTTTAAAGGAAGTCTCGTATACACGTGGTGCGATGGTTTAGTGACCCAGTGTCCGGAAAGTATTTGCCGCAGCACTTCCAAGGTCAAGAACCCTCGACTCGACGCCTTCGGCCGGGCGACACGTTGATTTGGGGAGCAGGTGTTTGGCGTGTGAGTGGAGAGCGAGGTAGAGAGAGCGAGAGAGAGTGAGAGAGAGAGAGAGAGAGAGAGAGAGAGAGAGAGAGAGAGAGAGAGAGAGAGAGAGAGAGAGAGAGAGAGAGAGAGAGAGAGAGAGAGAGAGAGAGAGAGAGAGAGAGAGAGAGAGAGAGAGAGAGAGAGAGAGAGAGAGAGAGAGAGAGAGAGAGAGAGAGAGAGAGAGAGAGAGAGAGAGAGAGAGAGAGAGAGAGAGAGAGAGAGAGAGAGAGAGAGAGAGAGAGAGAGAGAGAGAGAGAGAGAGAGAAAAGGAGAGAGAGATAATTATTATATGCTGGGACGACCCAGTCCTCTTCCTCCTCCACAGTGACGCTCGAGTAGTGCCTGATATGTTTCTGGACGAAAGCCCCTTCTCCCTGTTTCCTGACCCAGGAAAAGTCGGCTCAAGTCGTGTAGGGTGCCCCCTCCCCCCAATCATTTAGCTCCCTCGACCCGTGTTTATTCTTCGCTCCCATGAGACCAAGCGGGTCGCAGCCTGTAACGGAACCCGGGATACTTTTCTGCGTGAAGGAGGAATGATCACCTGACCCCCTGTAATTCGCTTTTTCCAGGCCCGTTTAAAGCTTACCCTTATGTGAATAATTGCCTGCTTGTCACGTTGCGCTGGTCTCTACGTCGGAAGTGCCCAGAAGTTTCGTGAGCATGGGAGGATGAATGTTCGTGACTCAAAGCTGAGTGAGTATGGAAGGGCTGCACGTCATTTAACGCCTGGTTGCTATTTCATTCTTGATAAATGCTTGGCCTGTGTAACATCCGCTATTTCAGTTTCGGTGTGGACATTTTCTCAGGGGCAACGGTTTAGTGTAATCTAAAATGAAATAGTGCGTCTGAGTTATTCCACATTTTTATACCGTTTACATTTTGCCAACTAGGAAACACGAGCGTAAAGAACACTGCTGCTTACACATCCGTACTTATTCTAAGTTACTCGACATGTAGCATGAACGAATCTTGTGCGGTTACTCTTGTACGTTCAGTCAAGGGTGACATCAAGACCCTCATAAACCCGCCGGAACCAAACCCATTGTCTGGTGGAATATGATGCAAATTACAATATCTTTGCAGGTAAACGCACTGAAGTGGCAGATCTCTGATAAACAAATGTCCATGTCATGCGATACTCCCGTTCACTACTGACTATTCGGGTTAACGGTAATGGTCTGTTCCCCCACAAGGGTTAATGAACCCTTGGCTTGGCGGCACCGACCGCTCGGCTGCCGGTGTGCTGGGGAACAGGTGTTGACGTTTGATTGGAGGGCGAGGGAGAGAGGGGGAGAGAGAGAGAGAGAGAGAGAGAGAGAGAGAGAGAGAGAGAGAGAGAGAGAGAGAGAGAGAGAGAGAGAGAGAGAGAGAGAGATAGAGATAGATAGAGATATATATATATATATATATATATATATATATATATATATATATATATATATATATATATATATATATATATATATATATATATATATATATATATATATATATATATATATATATATATATATATATATATATATATATATATATATATATATATATATATATATATATATATATATATATATATATATATATATATATATATATATATATATATATATATATATATATATATATATATATATATATATATATATATATATATATATATATATATATATATATATATATATATATATATATATATATATATATATATATATATATATATATATATATATATATATATATATATATATATATATATATATATATATATATATATATATAAAGAGAGAGAGGGGAGAGAGAGAGAGAGAGAGAGAGAGAGAGAGAGAGAGAGAGAGAGAGAGAGAGAGAGAGAGAGAGAGAGAGAGAGAGAGAGAGAGAGAGAGAGAGAGAAGAGAGAGAGAACAAGAGAGAGAAAGAGAGAAAGACGGAGAACAGAAGGGCAGAGGGACAGTGGGGAAAGAGGTATTCCCACCTTGTCTGTTTACGCATTTTATCCGCTGAGTAACGTGGGGTCCCAGCGGATCTACGTTACTTTCATTCTCCCGTGGAAAGAAGGGGGTTTATTTGACTGCAGTGAGCCAGAAGGCCTGCACTCTTCATTGACGTCTTCCCGGAACCACGTGGCTCCTCAGTCACTTAAACTCTTATCGGTAATGTGTGTGCGTGGTTATGTATTCTTTTCCTTCCATTCAAAGTATAAGCATTCATGTATAGTAAAACATTCGTGTATCATCCACACCAACCTTAAACACCATGCATGTCTAAACGATATAACATTCAGGTATCCCCCCACCAACCCTGAAAACTATGCTCCATAAGAACCTTATTTGCCACAATTCGCTCCTCCATTTTTACCCTTCCCGGGGCAGACGGCTACCCATATCCCACCGCTGGCTGGGGCCCATCACATATGCAAAACGACCGGTGACGGACGGGTCACATTTTGGGCATGATGGTTCACGGGATACATTGCCACTCCTTGCTCCAGTTCACTCACATGCCGCGCTGTCAGCTTCGTTCTCGCTGTCTGGCAGGGGTGACCGTGTCGATCGAACGCGAGCGAAGTTCACCGTTTCACCACAATCATTCCACTCAGCTCGCGAGCGACTCCCGAACGATTCCGTTGAATGTTCTCTCCTCCGGCGACTGCCTTGGGTGGTCCGCCTCCGGCGGCTGCCTCGGGTGGTCCGCCTGCGGCGGCTTCCTCGGGTGGTGTGTCTGCGATGACTGCCTTGGGTGATGTCCCGACTCTCCCGGGGTGGCGCTTATAAATGGCGCGGCCGGCCCCAGATATCAGACAACGCACGTCAGGCTCTTTGTGCTCCGTGGCCTGGCTGGTGGCTGATGGTGCCGGCTGGTGACGCTGGTGACTGGTGACTGCAGGCCGCTGATTGGCGGTTGGCAGTTCTGGCTGTAGCTAGGCGGAAGTCACTGTTTGCTGTTGTGCACCGGCACGAAGTGACTGCATGTTGACCCGAGGGCGTTTCGGCGACGAGTAGGCTTCGTGTTTGCGCTGGCTTTTCACAAATTTCCCCGCACCTGCCACGGGTTTCCGGTCGCGGCGGCTGGATTTCTCGTGTAGTCGGGCCGCATGGAAACCGCATGAAACTCCGTATAAAAAATGTAAGCCGTCTTACAGAATGATGTTTTTAAATGTATTTTCTTCCAACAAACTTCTTTTCTGTTATTACAGCCTGCATGATTAGAGCTTCCCAGCTTCCATACCTTCTCAACGTCATTTACAAAACGGTACAGCACAGCGAAAACGATGGGCGTGACGGCGTGGAATTTGAAGGTTTGGATTATGTATGCACTGACATTGTTGCATTGTCATTTATGCATTGCTGTTCAATGCTTGTTCTTGCCGTGAATTTATTCGCTGAGGATATATTTTAGCTCGTGTGACAGTTGCCTTGCAGCCAGCACCAAATGTTGTAGAAATAAACAAATTCCTAAGATGGCGCTCAGAAAACCAATGCAATCCACTTCTCGTTGTCACCTTTGCGAAATTGTCGTCCTAGGACTGAGAAATGATCGTTCAAGCTTTGCTTATGACATCAAGCTGGTGGGAATAAATAACAGTAGTGATGAATCTAGCTATATTCAGTTAGACTTGGAGGACTTAAAAGTGGGTTGATCAATGGCAGATATCTGTAAGATATGCTTAGCACCAGCCCCGCCAGCTCGCTGCAATCTAGAGGCCAGCGGGAAGATTCAAGAAAGCGTTGAGACGTTGGCTTGTTTTGGCACTTATGTATTTATCCAAATATTACTTATTTATATCCTGGTATGGCCCAGTTTTCAACGAAAATGATCAGTGCTATTGAGTTTTGAGTAAATGATGCACCATGCCAAGAACAAACAAAACACCAATATGAAATCATGTTCCCCATTCTCGAACCATAGTAAGAGCCTAAAAACAATATGAGACCCTAACACAATGGAGGCCCCCTTTCGGGGAACAGGAGGCCCCCTTTCGACCTTGCCCCCTGGAAGAATTTCGTGGCGACGCCACTGCATGGCAGATGTTGGTCGTCCTCCGGCCGTCCGTCACTTCAACACCGTCCGAGTGACTACTGTCCGAGTCGCTGCTCCCAGTGTCGGTCCTTTTTCTGAGTCCTCCCCGAGTGTGGTCGTCTCTTATCTCGTCGTACCCTCTGTGTGACGCCCCGTGATTCTATTTTTTCTCCCTCTCGCTCCGCCCCCTGTAGTTTCTAGCCAGTCCCAGGGCTCCGGATTGAAAGTTTTGGATGTTTATTGGCGGGAGTGCACCATTTTCATTTTCGTTTCCTTCGGCCATGTTTTTCTGGATTCCGCCTGGGATTTTCGTGTCGTTCCGCCACCGCCTTGGTTTCCCCGAAGCTGGCGGCGATGTGGATTTTCCACAGGGGGTTGCTGGTCTCACGTCGACCAGCATTCCTTCTTCTGTTGTTGTGTCCGGGCGCCCAGCCGGGGTGGGGTAGTGGGGCCAGAACGAGGTGATTAGCCTTGGTTCGCGCGCTTAATTGTTCCAGATTATTCGCTGCCGCCTTTGATCTCCGGCTGTTCGGCTGTCTGCAAACATATCAGGGGAAAGACGGTGACCGGGACCTGCCTCGACGTCGTGCGGCTCTGTCGAGTAGGAAAATCGAGAATTTCGTGATAGAAGAATGTAAGCCTCCTTACATTAGGCAGACCATTTTTTTTAATATTTTACTTCAGACAATTCCCATAACGGAGCGACAGGGAGCTCGAGCCTTCCCGGTGCTTTCTGATTAGGAGATCCCACCTCGCTCTGCATGTCGGAGAGCTAGAAGCGGAAAATGGTGAAATTGTGCCATGCATAGGGATGTACTAATTCTGTCTGAGACACCAAAGCGAGTCTGGAAACCAGCTTTCGTTCCATCAGGAAGTATTTTACTTAAACTTCTCAGAACGCTGAAAAATAATGAAACGTTTGCCGAGACGTTTGAGTCGCGATTTTCAGATCGATCGTATCTTGCAGTGTTCTACAGTTTTAAAATCGCACAATGCATCATTAATGAGCCTCAGCTAACGTGTAGACTACCATCGCAACTTCTCCCGGAATTTGCTAACATATTTTCTCCAAATGTATGGTCTATCTCAAGCTCAATTTATTGGAAGCTGTCAATCTTGCTGACGTGTAGTTGAGATACGACGGTATTCATTTCCTTGTGTTCTTTTTGGTTATCATCTTTAAATATGCTTCACAGATGCTTCCTGGGTGAAGATTGGGGCTCAATGGAGAAGTTGATATCAACGGAGAACAGAGAGCGGAACGGAGAAGCTGATATCAAATGCCCCCACAATGCCTCCAACAGTGCCGATCGGCAGGAAAATGCTCCAGTTGAGAAAAAAATCGGGAGTTTGAATCGGGAGCTTGAGGAGATTGGCAATACGACGGTATCTGTGGAGGACGGCTCTGATTTGACTGATGACAAGATACAGTTGTTCTGCCAGGTAGTGATAAAATGCAGTTGCTGAGAACCGGTTGTTGACATCAGGTGCATTCGGCAAAGCGAGAGCGAGTGTCGGCGGAGTAGCGGGGAAACTTCGGCTGGATAGCGGGGAAGCGTCGGCTGGATAGCTGAGAAGCGTCAGCTGGAGAGCGGGGGAACGTCCGCTGGATAGCGGGGGAACGTCGGCCGGATAGCGTTGTGGACATGGATCTCGACAAAACCTTGGCTGAATCTCGGCTCAGTGTCGGCTTGACGTCGGCATGAGCGGATTCACTGTTCAGTCGACAGCAGGTCGCTTTCGGCCCGACGGCGGACAGAAATCGGCCCAACGTTGGCTGCATGTCGGCTGAGTGTCGGTTGCATGTCGGCATGGGTGGACATTCCACTCCCCAGCCGACAGCGAGCCGCTAGGGTCCGGACCGAGCATCGGGCCGACATCGGCCCGTTGTCGGCATGTTCGCGGGGATCGTACCATTACTCAGGGACGTAGCCAAGGGATGGCGGGGAGGTCGTCCCCATCCTCTTGGGAACCCACTGACCTCTGGCGCGATCCGAAAGCCCGCGTTAGAGGCCCGTACGTAATTTCCATTGCGGAGATAGAAAGGCAAACGACACTTTTGATGGCCGCCAAGGTTGTTGCCGAACCCCATACAAACGTCTACAAGCCCTTACGAATGCTTACAGGCTCCTATGAACGTCGACGGACTCTTACGAACGTCTACTGGCCCTTACGAACGTCTGCTGGCCCTTTCGAACGTCTTCGGGCCTCTACGAAGCTTGCACGGGCCCTTACGGACGCGTACGGAGTACGGACACGTACGAGCGTCTACCGGCCCCAACAAACTTCTACTGGTCCTTACAGGAGTACGGACACGTACGAGCGTCTACCGGCCCCAACAAACTTCTACTGGTCCTTACAGGAGTACGGACACGTACGAGCGTCTACCGGCCCCAGCACACTTCTACTGGTCCTTACAGGAGTACGGACACGTACGAGCGTCTACCGGCCCCAGCACACTTCTACTGGTCCTTACAGGAGTACGGACACGTACGAGCGTCTACCGGCCCCAGCACACTTCTACTGGTCCTTACAGGAGTACGGACACGTACGAGCGTCTACCGGCCCCAACAAACTTCTACTGGTCCTTACAGGAGTACGGACACGTACGAGCGTCTACCGGCCCCAGCACACTTCTACTGGTCCTTACAGGAGTACGGACACGTACGAGCGTCTACCGGCCCCAGCACACTTCTACTGGTCCTTACAGGAGTACGGACACGTACGAGCGTCTACCGGCCCCAGCAAACTTCTACTGGTCCTTACAGGAGTACCGACACGTACGAGCGTCTACCGACCCCAACAAACTTCTACTGGTCCTTACAGGAGTACGGACACGTACGAGCGTCTACCGGCCCCAACAAACTTCTACTGGTCCTTACAGGAGTACGGACACGTACGAGCGTCTACCGGCCCCAGCAAACTTCTACTGGTCCTTACAGGAGTACGGACACGTACGAGCGTCTACCGGCCCGAACAAACTTCTACTGGTTCTTACAGGAGTACGGACACGTACGAGCGTCTACCGGCCCCAGCAAACTTCTACTGGTCCTTACAGGAGTACGGACACGTACGAGCGTCTACCGGCCCCAGCAAACTTCTACTGGTCCTTACAGGAGTACGGACACGTACGAGCGTCTACCGGCCCCAGCAAACTTCTACTGGTCCTTACAGGAGTACGGACACGTACGAGCGTCTACCGGCCCCAGCAAACTTCTACTGGTCCTTACAGGAGTACGGACACGTACGAGCGTCTACCGGCCCCAGCAAACTCCTACTAGTCCTTGCAAACGTGCAGGGGTCCTTATACGGACGTCAATGAGCCCTACGAACGCCTACGAACCATTAGGAACGTTTAAAAACCTTTACGAATGTCCATGGACCCTTGCGAACGTGCACGGGCCCACGAACGTCTGACGGCCATTACGAATGTGTACGGGCTTTTACGAATGCATGCGGGCCCTTACGAGTCTACGGGTCCCAGTGGCGTACCCAAGGTGTGGGGTCAAAGGGAGGAATTTCCTCCGTTTGACGTGGTAGCCCCCCCCCCCCTCCAGGAATGGCGTCGGAGCTGGGAAAAATTGCGCCGCGCCCCTGACAAATTGAGGCAGAGCCCTACAAAATAGCATTGTGGCCAGAAAATCAGGCCGGGACGGGGCGTCCCGGCCTGATTTTCTGATTCCCCCCCCCCAAAAAAAAAACCTGTGGCCCGACACATCACCCTCGGTGCCCCTAACCCCATAACAAGTTAATAAATACACCGGGACCAAGGAAATCGCGGCATTTCCTCCAAAATGTCCGTCAGAGCCCAAGAAATCGCGTCAGGAGGGATAAAAATCCACATAGGGGGCCAAATAAATACAGCTAAGCCCTAAGAGTACATCGAAAGCCCGAAAGCGTACCGGAACATTGAGTTGTCACCGGGTCATGCACAAAAGCGAAATGGCTTTAAAATATGCGCCGGGGCCCTAAGCAAACACGTTGGGGGACCTCGAAAGCACACCGGATGCCCTCAAAACGCATCGGCCCTTCAAATCACATCGGCACCACAAAGATGGCATGATGGCGTGGAAACCAGGCCGGGGTCCGGAAACATCGGTGTGATCTCAGTACTGTGGTGACGGGAAAGGGAGACAATTTCCTCCATTGAGAAGTGGTGGGTCCCCAAAGAATCTCGTCGGAGCGCGAAAAATCCTGCCGGAAAAACAAACCGTGACCCTATAAGTTTAAGCAGTGACACCCAAATATCAACTAAAGCCCGGACAATCGCTCTGGACCCTGAAAATTGTAACAGAGTTTAAAAATCGCATAGACCTGCGAAAAAACGTTTGGCCCCCTAAATCGTTAGATCACTATCATTTTTCATTTAAATCGGTTGATAAATCTGGTGCCGGAAGGTATGACGGAATTGAACCTCAACCCTATATCTGACCCCAATTGACCTTGACCGCAGATTTATTTACCGTGTTGCTAGCTTTATCATGGCGGTGCGCCGACGAAGCTTTATTGAAATATGACGAGAACTGTCGTGATAAAGGTATGGCAAGATTTGACGTGGGGTCCACATCTGACCTGGTATGACCTTGATCTCAGATTACTTTCGATGTTCCATGCACGCTCGTCTATCGCAGCGCGCTGAGCAGGTTTCACTGAAATCGGTTGAAAATTACGCCTCTTAGGTCAGGGGCAGTTCCAGAAGCCTGGCTTTGGACCGGTTGGGGAGAGGGTCTCCGATTTTGAAAACCCATTCAAATTGAAACAGCTAACATTAATCGGATTTGCTCGGGGGCATAGTCCCTGTGTCACTCCTCTCCCCCCGCCCATGGAACCGACAGTGGAGAAGGAACGGCGTTTGCTCGTGAATCCTAATATGAAACAGTCTTAGCAGGCGGAGACATCTCTTTGAAGAGGCTTAATATTTAGTTGAGGCCCTTTCCAAATAAATACCGATTATAGTATGTATATATATATATATATATATATATTTGGTCACCCTGCTACTCTGTGAATTGACATTACATCATTTGCAACCTCTGGCGAATCCAGACATTTTGATTGGGGAAGGGCACTTATCCAGCAGGTATGAACGCTATTCTACAGGGAACCCACTGTTGGCCGCGGGTGAAGAGTAGCGACAGGTGAGACTCGAACCCACAATCTCTCGATTGTGAGGCGGGCAACTTACCTCTAGACTGCTCGTCCTCACGAGACGCTTTTCAATGGTCATCGTAACTTATATTTCGAGCACCACATAATTTATATCCAGCTCATCACGAAACTGGAGTACACGATACAAAAAACAGGGGGCACAGCAGCTGACTGCACGCGAACCGGACCCTCCAACTGACGTTCTTGATAGCGTTACATAATGTTGTTGGCAGTGGGCTTGCTATTTTGTGATGACGAGCATGCCTGCCCCGAGTCATCTTCTTGCGTCTTATGATACTTGTGCACATACTGTGGCTCCAACTGAATCTCCTCATCCATGTCTTGCATGCGACGGCCGAGCGCCATAATCTGCGCCAGCTCGCTCTCCAGGCGAGCCACCATCTCGGGCGCGTTGTACTGCTCCGGGTTGTCATGGAAACGCACCATGCCGTCGCGCTGGTTAATGGACGCGAAGATCTCGCCATCTTCGATCATGCCAAGAATGTACATTTCTGCGCGCTGAGGGCTGTGCAGCTGAACGCGACTAGAGACGTCGCTAAGCGAGAGAGTCACAAACGTCTTCGTCAGACGCTGGATGTTCATTTTGTGGTAGGAGGCGACGCACTGCTTCACGAGTCCCATGTTCTGGTCGCGTACAAACTGCTCTTGGTGACGTGTGACCAACGCCAGCAGCTGCTCTGGGCTCGTCGAAGAGAAGGCGCCCGCCAGCTCCACGTAGGCGGGACAGAGCGGCCGCAATCGACGTGATACCGTCTGGCGTACGGTCTCATGATATCGCAGCTTTTGCTGCTGCGGACTCTCCACGCGCAGGATCAGTGTGATGAGCACGTGCTTCTTGTAAGCCTCCACCATGATATGGCTGACGGCAAGCGCTGGTACAGTGAAGTACACCTCGAAGAAGTAAAGCGCCCGCTCGAACCGCTTCATCGCGGCGTATATCATACCGCCGTAGTAGTAGTAGAGCAGAAGGTACTTGGCGTCAAATTTGCCGTTCTCCTTGCTGATATCGGCTACATCGATGTCAAGGATATCAAGCGCGGGGCAGAAGCACTTGGCGGCAAGCGACAGCTGACACAAGTCGGCGTGGATCGAGGTCAGCTGATGTGGGTTGGCCTGGATCTTGGCGATGGCCTTCTGAAGCACCCGAAGACCCTTCAGCGGTTTGTTGCGCGCAATCAACTTCTGTGTGTAGAGATGGCAGAGTTCGGCGTACGAGTTGGGAGCGTAACGAATCTGATCAACTACGCAGCCGTCTACGAACTCCTCCATCTGTCGGTCCAGCACAATGGCCTCGCCACCACCAGCCGAGAAGCGGGCCAGCAGGATCGCCAAGATGCCCAGCGAGTGGTGCTCGATCTCCAGCGCGGCCAGCGCGGTATCGATGTGGCCAACGTTCTTCGACAGAAGTTCCGCAGAGTTCTCCAAGAACTCATATAGGCAGCTCAGGTTGCCCTGGGCGGACAACGTCTTGACGCTGTTAACGTAGGACTCGAGTGGAAACGACATAGTCCGATAAGCAATCCCTGCAAAAAGCACATGAGCTTAGAGCATTCCACCGCTTTACAAACGTAGTAGGAGTAGAGCAGAAGGTAATTGGCGACAAAACTTGCCGTTCTCAAGTTTTCTTACCTTAATACTTATTTTGACAACTTGATACGTGTAATTTCTATACGGATGTAATAACTACTCAACTCACAGCTTTCATCGCACAATATTTACGTAAGGCTCGCGTTCTCATGCAAACATATGCTGTAATAGAGGACGGAAAACCACAACGCGAGACGCATCTGAAATCCATATCTACAGCAAATTCGCAACATGTTTCAATCTTCCCAGTTGTTTGTGGGCAAATCATGCACTTAAGAGTAAGCATTAGACCTCACAGTGCCTTCATTATTAGCTCAATGTACCGCGCTATTAAGGAGCCGGAACAATAACAAGGTATCTTGGGATGAATGTTAAATCACCGACTTGTTTTCCTGATATACTGATCTCGTCACCATTTACATCAGGCGAGTAAGCAGACAAAGGTAGCAAACTGTACATGTCTTACGTCACATTTACATATTATATTTGCATAATTCTCCGGGTGAGCTGTGCTATCCATGCCGCCGTTGTACATACCACCCTGTTATCCGTAACACAAAGATATTTGTGAATAGATAAACAAAGAAACGAACGAATCACTGAAACAAACAAAACAAAAACGCTCTATTTCAATTGGGGAAGCAGGGTTCCATTCAGAACAGTGCTTGTGACTTTTATTGATATCTTGGAAAGAAACATTAATCTTGCATGATTTGCATGCATATGACAACATAAATCTGGAAATGTATTAATGTCGCCAACAAAACGGGCAAAGATGGCAACAAAATGGACAGATGGTGGAACTACGCGAGGTGCGCTGTGGCTCCATTTAGTGGATTAGGGATGTTGAATTGGACTCGAACCCACAACCTTTCGATTGTGAGACGAGCATCTTACCCATAGACCACTCGTCCCCAGAGATATTGGTTCTCAGGAACGGTGATATATCACAACGAAATGTGTGGTTTGGAGGGAGACAAAAATTTTCCCAGACGTAAGGACTTTAGTCATTATCCAGTAGCGTGAGCAAAGAAGCATCTGGGTTCATCGTTCTAAAAGCTGGTGGCGCAGCGGTTCATACGGTAAACAACCTACCAAAACATGCATATTTAGCAGGACAGAACAACGTGGGCATGAAATTCGGTCCCCTCCGGTCAGAATGTAGCCGTGTATACCTTGGCATGGCCAAAGGTATGCCATATCCTCAAATGAAAAGCACAACTTCCTCCGTCGGGGGTCCGTTGTGAGGTCTGCCAGTCATAGTATTGGTTTGAGAATCTCTCGCTTATTGTACTTCGGTCTCCAGACTCTTGCCATTCTGATCACATAAATGGCAATATAGGATATAAATCTCTTCGAACGAGAGGGAAGCAAACTTTACGGCTACTGCTGATTGCGTGTTTAGCAGCTATATGAGCAGTTTCATTTCAAGCAAGTCCGACACGGCCTGGGATCCAGGAAAAGACGACAGTCTATTCCTGGATAAGTCCATGCCTGTTAGGGATTTAACAACCTGTAGGATCCTGCGGACAAGTTTGTCACCTGGTTGATGGATTGTATTGCTAAAGGACTGCTCGGGGAATCAGTGAAAACCACGAGCTGTGTGAACCAGTCATTCTGGATAAAATGGAGAGCTTTCAAAATGGCACAGAGTTCAGCAGTAAAAATCGATGCGTGCTTCGGCGACACAAGGACCCTACATTGTGTCGATTGACATAAGTGCGGTGTCCAGACTTAATAAGAGCCACAGGAGCCCATCTTGGTTAAGCCTGTAAGGGGCAGATGTTATAACCCTAGACAAAAAGATACACAACACCCTAACGAATAATATATCCTAATTTTAAGGAAACAATTTACCAACATTATACCTACATTCCAATACTTATCTACTCCAGAATAACTAGTCCTATTCCCTCGATCTCGCATAACATATGCATGGATCGAGAACCCGACACATTCCAATGAATACCACATACCCGTTCCAAAGCATCTATCTACCCCAACTTATCAAGCATCATTAATTAGATATTGCATAACACACTCTCCCCCACCTATCCTTCATCAATAATTTTCGAACTCAATCTATGGCTACCTAAATGGGCCTGCACAGTGTACACACACCAGGATAAATTTCACACCACCCACCACTAATTATCATTCAAAAACAGGATTATCGAACCTAACATTAAAAAATATAATTGTAACATATAACAACTTGTTTTATTGTTGGTGTTGTTTGTTTATTGATACTTTTTGTTTTACTAATACTTTTTGTACTGCCTAACTGACATTCTGAGTCCACTGACCACCCACCTTCATTTTCCCTCATGATGTGCATGCAGAGTGCAATGTAGAGATGCTAAGATGGTCTGTATAAGTAAATATAGGTCCTTATGATACGTTAAGTAACTCAATACGCTTTCAGTCATTTGTAGGTTAACTCGCCTGGTTGGGTTCCCTGTTCCGCCTGTGTTCCGCCTGTGGTAAAAGGGATGTGAAAGAAGAGGAATCCTATGCAAATAGGTCAGTTCAAGCATGCTCGTTTAGCATGAACATGACAAAATGGCATGTTTATGCCACTTTGTCATGGCATGTTTATGGCATGTTTATGCCACCAAACTACCAACTGAAGTTGCGCATGTGCTGGTGTTATGGCATGGCTCACACAAGATTTATCTAGAAGTTCATCATCATTCATATGCTTCGTAGGCACAGGGTAAGAAGCATAGGATTATCCTCCATATCCTTTGTCCTCCAGAACATTATCTTTGGGAAATGTCCACTCCTTTTTTCATCAAAAGATGAACTGAATTGTTTGAAGATGGCTGCAAGCTAGCTACTGTTTGATAGACACGACTGGAACCAACTGGGCAGTACAAATGTGAGTTTGTGACGTCAGAAGCAGAGTACATATTATTCACTCCATCCTGGAATTCCTGCATCCCCAAATCCAGCACTTCAAACATAAATCAAACACTGTGCCCATCCTAATCAGTCTTAATATTTTGCAAAGTTATCAGTTGTGGGTTATATGACTGATGTACTTAAAGCAGTAAATTGGATAGAAAAGTTGTATATGAGGCAATACACATAAATCATGGGAAAAGATGCAAGTGCAAGTAAACTGGAGTAAGTGCCACTTTGGCATGGGTGGAAATCATGGGTGGTTGGGGAGGGTGGTATCAGGACCCCATAGCTTCCTGGCCAGCTAATGTGTAGTTATCATTTCCTCTTCAATCTGAACGTTTCAGCCTCGAGATCCCCCTGGTTTAACAAGATGTATCTAGTCCTGGCTGCTAGTGTACTTAGGCACCTCATAGGGATTGGAGCACATATGTATCTTTTGAAGCACATATGTAACAACATATTTTTAGCCTGGGAATGGCGATTCATTGGAATATTGTACTTCAGCCAGTGGCACATACTGAAGTATTGCACACCTTCCAAGATATGTGATATTTATCTGGGGATGAAGGTGCCATTTCTCAATGGGGCTCATGTAAGTTAGTAATCAATGGCTGTGATGGTATGGGTGGTGAAGATAGACATAGGTAATTGCTAGGCAGCATGATATATACCCATACAAACCGAAGTGTACAGGAACAAATACATCAGTAGATGGTTTAAACGTTTCTGACCATTTCTGGCCTTACATATAACAGTGATGCTTCCCAAGTACCACTGTAGATACTGTTTTAGAACCATTAACAATCTTGCACACATACTTGCCATCAAGTGTTCTGCATTTCCACACACAGCAGGACATATATTTAACAAATAAATAACTTCGTACGAATTCTTGCTGGGTGGCTTCACGGACCATGGCTCTATTGCTAAGCAGAGTTTGTTACATGAACTCTGGCCCGCACCACCCAGCCCATGAATTCCAGTTCAATGGCAGAATTCTGACCGAGAGTATAACGTGCCGCCAATGCACCGACACGGCCGTCCCGGTAGCTCGCCCCGCCCTTATTGGGCCAGTTTCCAACTGACCCTCCCAGCTTGGGGCTAAATGTGAGCATGCAAAATGACTGGAACCCTGTCTTGCCAGGACATGAGAGACTTATGCAGGCCAGCGCTCTAACCAACTGAGCTACCAGGGCAACATATGTCTCATATGCTGGCCTGCAATGGAAGGTTCTTCATTAAAGTAAGTGAAGTAGTGCCAATGAGGCATTCCTTTAGGCGGCAGGCTCCAATTGAAAGCAAATCATGCCCATGGACTAAATGTCACTGGTGCCTGTGCATTAACACGCGCACGTCCGGGGGGGGGGGGGCAGATATCTGCCCCCCCCCTGCGGTTTTTCCTAATTTGCCGCCATACTAATCGGGTTAACAGGGCCAACCCTCGTATGGCTGCTCATTAGTATTTTCCGCATATCCTCATAAATTTTTAACCCTGGGTCATCTCAAGTCAGGTCACCAGGTCAGGCGAAGTGACCCAACATCCCTCGGAGTCTAGGAGGCATCACTTCCACAACAATTGGGCGATTGATTTCAAACTTATAACACGTCATGATCTCATCAGGGACTATAATATATATCTCGTTTTTTTTCGTAGCATTGACCTGAGGTCAGGTCGCGGCCATGGCTTCCCCCCATTATAGGCCTATGGTAAAATATACAAATGTTTCCTGGGTACATATTTGCTCTCGGAATGACCTCACAACGGTTATGGCGTGTAGTTGGAAGCTATTCTCAATGTTACCGCTGACATTTGTGTTCAGTGACCTCACCAAGGTCATCTGAGGTCACCTAAGATCACTAGCACATTTCTGCGCATTATATCGCACTGCATTGAGCTAGAAGGCTGAAATTACCGTCATTGTGCTTGTATCGCCAAGACGTGTCGATTGATACATTACATGACCTCCCTAGGCTACCTCATGACCTTGACCTGAGGTCATAGTTAAAGAGTAAAAGTATTCATGCTTGGGTACGTAGTTGGCCTTGATTGTCCTCTGTAAACCTCATGCACTTTGAGGTCGTTTATGAATATGCGAGTCAATCATTTACTCTATGACCTCTGCAAGGTCATCTTAGGCCATCGCACATAATTGCAAATTATTTCTCACAGTATTGGTAGTAATCTGCTTCCGAAACGAAGCAGCAATTACTACTTCTCAAGCAGCAATCTGCTTCCGAAACGGCATCCAGTTGATGTCGTACTGCCCAAAGCCGGGTAAGGTAGTGCTGGTGGCCTCGTCCCAGCACAAGCTCCCGCTGATGGACTCCCGCAGCGGGAAACCGGAGGTAGTATTATACAACTCAAGGAAGGGGGGGGG
This sequence comes from Ashinkailepas kermadecensis, assembly GCA_034440615.1. Lineage (NCBI taxonomy): Eukaryota > Metazoa > Arthropoda > Thecostraca > Neolepadidae > Ashinkailepas > Ashinkailepas kermadecensis. Next base: position 19,677 of record JAOTOM010000816.1, read on the forward strand.
TCGACGTGTGCGATAACATCATCGCCAACCATATGTGCAACGCGCCCGTGCGCAGGTGGCCGACGAAGATGCTGTTCTTCATGCTGCGTTTGGCCTGTGTGAACGCCTACCACGTCTACGTGACCAAGTTCCCGCTCAGTGCACGTGCCGACATGAAGCACGGAGGCCGCATGCGCTCGGGATCCAGAGCGCTCCAGAGCGCTCGGGATCCAGCTCCTGAGCGGACAGGCTGAGCGCCGAGTCACCAGCTACATTTCCGGACGGGGGGGTTATCAATCGGCACGCGGTGAGGTCCCTGGAGCAGGTGCTAGACCATCAGCTCATCCGGAAGGCACCTGCCCAGCCGGAGCCAGGACCATCCTCCCAGCCACAAGAGCCGAAACTCGGTAGATGCCCTCTGTGCCTGCGGGAGAGCCACGGCGAGGGGTTCAAGAAGAAGAAGTCGAAAATGGGGAAGTATACTCCGTGTGTGAAGTGCAGTCGGCCAGCGTGTCCTAGACACAGCAAATCTGCCAAAATGTGCAACATCTGTCAGCCGTGATGTGGCTGTCTGCTTCGCTGCATGTTGCCTGATGTCTTTCACATTCAAGAGTCGATTCAAGTGTTTCCCATGTTTGTATTGTCGCGAGTGTTGTTTACCTGATGTCTTTCATATCCAAGAAATAATTTCGAAGCGTTTCGCATGTCTCGAGTGTTGTTCTATATGAGCATTGAACCCAGATATATCGTTTGTTGTAATTGAATGCGTCGTTCCCGTACCTATCCACTACAATAAAGACCCGGTCTTGAATATCGTGCCTTTCTATCATGTCTCTTGCGAATCGTCTCGGAATATTCGGAAATGTATCAGTGCTGGACGCGGCGCATATATCACAAACATTTGTGACCATTTTCACTAACGCAGCCGTGGTTGCTTGGTTATTTAGGCTTAGGGGCGCATCGACTGCGTTGGTCATACAGCGCCCATAACAGTGTAAGATGGTACTGATTGTCTTAAACGGTCCAACAGTTGTACACGAACCTAAGGAATACAGGCAAGTCATTTCGATATTCTAGTTAATTAGTTCGTGTTGCATGTCAGTGAGGTGTGCAAATTGCTCTGAAGTCGGCATCCGAAAGAAAGCGAAAAAGCTGTCTCGAAGTTACCGCACGCGAGTGGTCACCCAAGTGATCGCGGAGTGACAGCGACCGCACGACTCCAAAACGGCGTCTGCGATCATCGGCGAGCAGAGGGCATGAAACCAAAACGTGACGCACTGACAGTGGTGCGTGACATCGAGGGCAGTTTGGCCTGTCCTCTCCCCTGAGCAGATGGTGGTGTGGTGCGTGAGTGTGCCCAAGCCCAAGGCGGCAGAGGACGACCTCGTCTCTCCTTGTCCTGCGGTGGGATGAGGTCCACTCTCCTAGACGTGGTTTAATCGTGTGTAGTTTGTTGTCCTGCAGTGTTCCAGATATTCTGCCATTTTTCCATAACAAAAGCCGTGATTGAACGGTGATATTCCCTCGCGGGGAGCGGCATAGACCGGCGGTATGGGGCTTGGGCTGCACGTTACGCAGCCGTGTATTATCCCGCAGTAAATTATATAGCGAACATCAATGTGGCATAAAACCAAATGTTGTGCAAAATTCTAACACCAGCGAAATGCTCTCGTTGAGACGTTTTGAATGATATGCGACATGACCTACCAACTCCAGAAAACGGTCTCGACTTCGGGTCAACCGAGGTGAAGGTCAAATATTTACCTATTGAATGTCATCGGAAGCGTCTTTCGTCATATAAAGCAAAATCCGCTTCCATCGCCATGCTGTCGAAAAGTTTGTACCGGAAAATTACAATACATTTTACCCAAGTTCGGTGACCTCTGGTGACCTATCTGTTGACCTGACCTTAAATCACAGCGTATTGTCGATAGCACATTTCAAGGGCTGTCGAATAGCATTCGCCGTTTGTTTCCATCTGTTACAGGTCCTGAGATACGTGTCAATATCTGAGGGTCTCACCCGATCTGGTCGAATTTGACCTATGATGACCCAGTGACCGAAATATTGACCTGAGCGGAAAAATGACCGAAATGCTTTCGATAGAGCTTGTCACCAGCTATCCAACGCCGTTTTCCGTTTGTCGCTACCTAGCGTAGTTCTGGAGATCTTAGGGGGGGCAGACATCTGCCCCACCCCCCGGACCGGCGTAGTTTGCGCGGACCGCCGGACGTGCGAATGTTAAGGTGCCTTGATGCCTTGGCATAGCATGCATTTTCAGTTTTCAGCCATATCCTGAGTATGAGCCAAGTGAGAAAAGCCTGCTAAAGCTGACAAATATTTGGAGTGGATGTTCTTGGATCACATCCCAATTTCTGATTCGTGTTTAGAAGACAGTCATATTGCAAACACTGGCCTCACTTCAGGTTTCACATTCCCACCGAATGTGATGCCCCTTGCAAGGAATGAATTTCAGGTTTGTTTGATGATAGCAAATATAAAAAGCAGGTGCAGTGCTTTGCAGTGCAGTGCAAGCAAGTGTCTAGCTCAAGAAGACCAATTACACCATCAAAAGACAGAAATGTATATGGTTTATGTATTTCTACCAGACATACAGTACCTGAGTCATCTTGGAAGGAATCTTTTTCATCATATGTAAGGCTTGTCATAATGATTGTCAGAATAAAGTCATGGTGTTTAGACTTAATAAGAGCCACAGGGACCCATCCGGGTTAAGCCTGTAAAGGGAATATACCATACACCTGGACAAAAAGATGCTTCAACACCCCAACCAATACTAAATCCTAAATTATACAAAAAAAAATATATCAACATCCTACAAACCTACCAATATCTATCTACCTCAGGATATATCGCCCTATCCAGTTAATATCGTGCAACACGTGTGGATGGAGTGCCGACACATCGAAATTAATACCACATCCACGTTCCAAATATACATCGACCCAAACCGATCTAGCAGCATTCACTTGATTTTGCATAACACACTCCACACCCATCAATAATGTTAACTCCGTTCATGTTTGCTTAAAGCGGCCTGCACAGTGTACACCTACTAGCATAAATCTCACCCAGTCCACCACCAACTAAAACTAAAAAACGAGATTATCCAATGAAAGAAATGTGTCCACTCTATTCTTAAATGCCTTCAATGAGGGAATACCCACATGAACAGGCAGCCTAATCGATTGATCAACCACCCTTTGACTGAAAACCTGTTGGAGCTTAGCTATCCTACACATTGTTTTGTTGAACCTGAATTGATGAACCCTGTTTGATACCTGTTTGGTTGTAAGTCTCTTTCCTCCTCAATAACATCCAGTTCCCCACCTCCTATTGTATATTCGAAAGTCTCACCTCCAGGCGCCGTTGGATAACCTTACACTTCTCATAGATGAAACACATCTGCCATTGATCAGTCCACTTGTAGGTCCTCCAAGCCTAGTTGAATACTACTAAATTGATCACTTGTGTTAGCCACTCCTACCAGCTTGATGCTATCAGCAAATTTGAGCATCCTATTCCTCAGCACTACCTCAATGTTGTTCACAAAGGTGATAAAGAGAAGTGGACCCAGATCGGAGCCCTGTGACACTCCACTCAGAACATCCTTCCATTCAGATTTACATCCATCTAACACTACCCTTTGCTTCCATCCCCTTAACCATGCTTGCATTCAACCTAGAGCTTTTCCATTGATCCCATGCTGTTCTAGTTAATTAATTATTAACTTGTGTGGAATATATATATATATATATATATGTGTGTATATATGTATATCACCTGGTTCATCTATGTTGAGTAAATACTGATGAGAATTGCTTACTTGGGGACTTGACTATATTATAATCATCAAGCACTAGCTCACCATCTACCTCCAGTGACCCTGCACTACATTTTTAGATTTAAAATTGTAGAAGCTAAAGAACCTCTTTGCATTGCCTGCTGAACATTTTGAAGCTAATTTAATTACTGCCAGTGTTAACCCGCGCACGTCCGGGGGGGGCAGATATCTGCCCCCTGCGGTTTTTCCTACTTTGCCGCCATACTAATCGGGTTAGCATGCGAAACCTCGCATGGCTGCTCATTGGTCTTTTCCGCATATCCTCAGAAATTTTCGACCCTGGGTCATCTCAAGTCAGGTCACCAGGTCAGGCGAAGTGACCCAACATCCCTCGGAGTTCTAGGTGGCATCACTCCCACAATAATTGGGCGATTGATTTCAAACTTATATCACGTCATGGTCTTATCAGGGACTATAATATGTATATCACGGTTTTTTCGTAGCATTGACCTGAGGTCAGGTCGCGGCCATGGCTTCCCCCATTATAGGCCTATGGTAAAATATACAAATGTTTCCTGGTTACATATTTGCTCTCGGAATGACCTCCAACGGTTATGGCGTGTAGTTGGAAGCTATTCTCAATGTTACCGCTGACATTTTTGCTCAGTGACCTCACCAAGGTCAGCTGAGGTCACCTGAAATCACTAGCACATTTCTTCGCATTATATCGCACTGCATTGAGCTAGAAGGCTGAAATTACCGTCATTGTGCTTGTATTGCCAAGACGTGTCGATTGATACATTACATGACCTCCCTAGTCTACCCCATGACCTTGACCTGAGGTAGTTTCGGTGACCCATATGTTTACCTGACCTTAAATTACACAGCATATGTCGATAGCACATTTCTAGGGCTGTCGAATAGCATTTGCAGTTTGTTTCTATCTGTTACAGGTCCTGAGATATGTGCCAATATCTGAGGGTCCCACCTGATCTGGTCGAATTTGACCTATGCTGACCCAGTGACCTAAATATTGACCTGAGCGAGAAAATGACCGAAATACTTTCGATAGAGCTTGTCACCAGCTATCCAACGCCGTTTTCCGTTTGTCGCTACCTAGCATACGTCTGGAGATCTTAGGGGGGGGGGGCAGACATCTGCCCCCCCGGACATGCGAAGTTGGCGCGGACCGCCGGACGTGCGAGTGTTAATTGTGGCAGCTTTAATATACATCTTAGTGAATACACAGACAGAGAAATGTAGCAGCGAGGGGGCAGTCCACTAGGGCTGTGTTCAAGCATATATTCATGCACCACTCCTATATACTCAACATAGTTAAAACCTATACTGAGTTATAGTATAGTCACATATGAACAATTTCCATGGAATACAATACAATTCCAAATACCACTTCCATTTGAAATTGTACAATGGGGGTAGCCCATTGCTGTCGAGTTACAAATGCAGATGGTTCACTACACATTTGCTACGTGCAACAAATTTCCACTTATCTTGATTTAATATATGTTTGTGCCACCTTGTATGCTAGTTGAATTGAAACATGCATTCAAATTGGCTATATACTTTCTTCACTAATTTTTGTTTGTATCATACTACCCCTTAATGTTCTACCTTGAAAGAGATCACATGACTTCTTTGTACCATTTGACAGTCCAAGCATCATCTCAGTTATGTTACATTGCACCTTCTCTGAAGCTTCTTTTTCTTATTAATATCTCAACACTAATTCCAATGAGCCTTCCAAGATTGCAATTCCTAATGATGACATGTTTTTTATTTCTCATTGCAATTTGTTTTTTCTTTTCTCATTGCATAACCATACATAGTTGCATGCATAGTCATTCCATGAAACCGTATGTTTTAACACTGATAACGGAGGGGGAGGGGGGCGGAATCGGTCCATCCCTCCTATTTATTTGACAATATCTTATAAACGGGAAGGGATACTGTAATGAAATCTCATGACTTTGCTAAAAATTGACCAGCACATCCAATGCAACAAATAATTTCAAAGTGCGTTGTTAAATATACAAACTGCGGGGTGCAGTTGACTGACCGGCCGGCAGTCCATTGCTGGCCGGTCGCCCAGCCACCGAGGTTTCGCCGGCGCAGCGGAACGGCGGCATTGTCACAATAGCTTATTTACTGGCTGTTAGCTCAACACCATCCATCCTCAACATCATCCAGTGCCTCAACACCATCCAGTTTTTACGAATGGGGTCTGTTGCCATCGGGCTTGAAGGCAGGGGTACTTCTGGTCATATATTCATAAGTGACAGTGCATAAAAAAGAGAATGTGAGCATGATCTATTGTTTTCTCTGAGGATTTCTGGGTAAATTTGGTTTAAAAGGATTTTTTTCTTCGAATTAAACAAAATTGTCTTCAGAATACCATGTTTATGAAGGTGACTAAGATGATGGGACCACTTATTTCCTGTGCAAATGAAGAAAAAAGTTTTCTTTGTTCATTTTTTGCCTATTTTCCAACATATAAAACATAAACTAACCTAACCTAAACTAACCAAATATAACCCATTTGTTTACTTTATGGAGGCAGATGCATGTAAACACTTTTGTTATCACCACTTTAGAGCACAATAATACCAAAGTTTCCTTTTTAAAACACAAATTTCCCACACACATTTTGATTTTTCTTCTTCAAAAGCAGCTTAGGTCCGGTTAGGTTAGGTTAGGCTGGGTTAGGTTTGTTTTTAATTTTGAAAACTTTCAGAAAATAAATTGCTCAACCTTGTTTTATAATTTTAATTTTAATTTTTTATCTCCAAAGGTAGGTTAGGCTAGGTTAGGTTAGGTTATGTTGCAGTTTTATTTTATATTAAAAAAAAATATTTTTGTTATTTTACCTAACTCAAAGCCCCCTTTTGGCATTATTTTCCTAACAACCTGAAAAGTAAGCATTTGCACAGAAAATAAGTGGTCTCATCATCTTCGCTACCTTCATAAACATGGTATTCCAAAGAAAAGTTCCAAGAAATTAAAAAAAAACTTTTTAAGACAAATTTACCGAGTTCTGTGGATTGCCATACATGTATCTTCAGTGAAAAAAATCTGCCAATTACTTACCCACTCTATGAGGAGTGTTCAAAGTTTTACCTTCATCTTGGTGTGCTACTTGGTATACAATCTTCTAAATGTAACTGGCAAGGAGCAGACTTGTGCTCGACTCAAATTTTTTTAATCGGCTCACATTTGACTCACAGATCTTGAGATCCGATTTAACTCATGATTCACAGCAGGTCAAAATTATTTGATTCGACTCAATTCAGACTCAGAGCTACAGAGATCCGATTCAACTCACGACTCAAACATAAATTTGAATCGATTCAGATCCGACTCAATGGTATCACTCATAAGCCGTATGATTTTGTGTGCACTGCTCACACACTATTTATATATATATATATATATATATATATATATATATATATATATATATATATATATATATATATATATATATATATATAAAATATAATATATATATATATATTTATATATATATATATATATATATATATATATATATATATATATATATATATATATATATATATATATATATATGTATATATATGTATAATGAAGTGAAAACAAAGTTATAGCACAAATAATTTATTTGACAGACAGTTTGATGTCAATTCATCTTCATCTGTCTAATTAAAGAAGGGAATCAGTATTTATTCACACTAACAAAGATGCTCCAACATCGAAACATCTGTTGGATATATTATTTTTGCTATAACTTTGTTTTCACCTCACATTATTTATCATTCGTCATGCAATGTAATGGTTGATATATAGGATAAATATACAGATAAATGAACATGCATGTGCATAAAGTAATTGACTCAAACAGATTAACGAGATGAATGGTTGTCAATGCATATGCAAAGTAATGAGTGCATAATACCTCAATCCACATCAGCATGATGCACACACAACCTAAATCATATACCTGACACGCATCACCACCTAACTGCAACATGGCACCCAGGTTCTGCACTGCAATAGGTATCTGCACAGAATATGATTGCGTTGGTCTGTTGCCCCCACGAAGTTTGTTTGGTAGCAGGCTTGAAGGTTTCCCTTCTCCATTGGTTTACACCCAATTTTACCAACTTTCTCTATGCTATCTTGCATATTTTATGGCAATATAGGGTACTTTGACATATTCTAATTGAAAGACCTATTCTTTAGCTTCATCAAAGGGTATCCTAAATGACCCAGTAATAATCGTCCTGCCCAACAATGTGCCATTTCCGGCAGGTTCACCATCAAGTGCCTCCAAAATAAAGGGCTTGTTCCTGATATTGGTAGGCTCCCTCTACCATCCATTTTACATGTTCAAGTTGTCACCCTCGTTCAAGAGCGAAAGAAAGGACAGTCAAGGGGGCACTAAGTGCTCCATAGCTTCTTCTCCCCATTGGCAGGAGAGTTTCAGTTGAGTTGCAAGTTTCAGGAGGGCATTCCTAGATCACAATGGTGTTGTACATAAATGTTCAATTATGCATGTATCATCAACAATCCATGCAAGATTCACCAAGGAAGAATGTATCATGCCCTGGGTCTAGCTGGCCTGGAAAAACTGTTTTCAACAACTGCTGTATGTCAATGTAGGTAGGTAGGTAAATGTTTGGAAAAATAGGCTGATCCTAGATTTTGGGGATCCTGAACATTATCCTTTCCAGAAAATTATTTGTTGTTTTTTCATCTGGAAGTTGAAGTTCCTAAGTTTGACCTTTTTGACCTTTGACAACGAACTGCTGTGATCAAGGAAAAGTGCTCAAAATTCACTGAAATGGGTGCAAGTTGAGTTATCATGCATAAGGTTTGAATAAAAATATTCTCCATACTGGATGACTATAAAATATTCCTCTCCAAATGCTGGATTACAATGCACAAATCCGACCTTGTCTATGCATGAGAATAAAATGTGTCAGAACAAATGCTCACTGGAAAGAATGGGAAAAGATTATAACTCACCTGATGAGCAGAATACAAATATATTTGCTAGGAAGCAAATTAAAGTGACCATTGCGTATGATTTGAGAAAAGTTCTGCAACCAAATTTCTACCATATTTTTTTTTAACTTCGAATGACGTCATGCGGGCTTGAAGGAAAATTTGGATCTACCTTCTTGTAAAGGTAACATGGGTTTGTTATTTGTCACACAAACTGACACAATTTACTCAGTGCAAATGGCTGTTCCCAAAAAATGTGCGTGGTCGTTTCAGTTCCCTATTATTTTTCACAATCACATCCCATTTCTGTGTTGTGTTTCTGGCACTAGAATTGACTCATGCATGATACTGATTGTGAATACCAAGCTTAGCATTAATACTTTTTTTGTAGTTATTGTTACCCATTTTTTGTAAATAACTTAAGTACACCTCATTCTTACTTGCTGGCAGCTGATAAGTTGACAATTGTAATGTTAAGCATTAATAATTATACTGTGTTTTTACTCCTTACGTTGTCATGGCATACTATTTACAAAGATACATGCTTTATATCATTTGTTCATAACTTGCATTTGAGTCGCAAGACTCAAATGACTCATTGTGATTCAAATGATTGACTCGTGATTCAACTCATTTAAAAAAAGAAAGATGTGATTCAACTCGCGACTCAAGATATGTTTTTGGGAAAAGAATCGATTCAACTCACGACTCATCCATAAATCCGCGACTCAAGATTGATTCATGAGTCGATTCTCGATTCAACTCGAGTCAAGCACAAGTCTGGCAAGGAGATCACCCATCATAAAGTGTTTCACCCTTGAAAACGACTCATTTTTATGTTTCTTTACCGGTAGCCAAATGGTTGCATATCCCACAGGACCTCCAACATGACAGGTATCATATTTTCAAGCATGCCCAATGCAATAAATATGGAGAGAGGTGCTATCTCCATCATGACAAATCCACACCTTCGAGAAAAATCTGATGAACAAATAAGTATACTAGGCAATTTAGAATATGGGGACAGGTTTATGGCATAAAATGTGTAGCTGCTAAAGCATAGGACATTAAATTGTGATGTGATTGAGTCATCAATTTGGCAAAAGGGTTTGTTGATTTGTATGATGCTCTTTATTTAGTTGTTGAGTTGCCCATCAGCCAAGCGTCTAGACAACTTGGCCAGCACCCTTGAGAAAGCACATTGATTGTAGGGAGTCTGTCCAGAGATATTCCAAGCAAACTCCATGGGTCATTCTGAGAGGTTGCAAGGTTGTACATTCATTCATAATGTGTGCTGATATTTCTTCCACCAGGCCACTGTGTCAGCAGTCACTGGGGCCATTTGATATAATTGCCGTATACGACCGTAGATCGGGAGAGTATCCAGTTCTGAGGCGGGAGAGGGAGATTCTTTCTTTCCTGGATAAAGACGTCACCGATTTGTCTATTTCTGGAGTCGGGTCGATTCTGGAGGGGGTCGATCTAGAATCTTTGATGGAGGTAGACTTCTGATTGAATTTGTGCATGGCATCCATGGCAATATTGGCATGGATAGTTGTATTGCCGGTCTTGTTTCATTTTCTGCATTAGGTGGTGGAAACAATTTTGAGAAACATGTGTTTTTGCACATGTTTATTCCATTTGGAGGATGGCATGTGTGCCGTTCATTTCCATAGCTGGATACATCCTGGGCGCCAATCTTGTTTTATATTAAATAAGTAGTCATTTAATGGGAGGAGCATGGTTTCGTGATACAAGTCTCTAATGGAGCTCATTTTCACGCAGCCTGTGATGAGACACATACATTTGCTTTGGACTATCTGTAGTTGTTCAATGCTCATGTCTGAAATTTGAGGGGTCCATGCAGCACACGTGTAGTTGACCATTGGGCGATCTTGGTTATTGGTTTTACGACACGTCGACCGCTGAGTCATATAGCGTCGCCAATCTCTCACGCCGATTGGTCGCGGGCGAAGAGTAGCGACAGGTGAGATTCGAACCCACAATCTTTCGATTGTGAGACGAGCATCTTACCCCTAGACCACTCGTCCCCTTGACCATTGGGCGAATGAAAGTTTTGTAGAAATGTGTTAAAGTCGCATTGTCTTTACCAAACTCTGTGCCTGTGAGTCCTTTCATTATGCTGCATTTGATTTCAGCTTTTTCTTGATGTTGTCAATGTGGGTATTGCATTTTAATGAGGGGTCAAATGTTTCGGTTTTGTCCACTTTTAGAGGAACATTGTTGATTTTGATGATTAGTTGATAATTGTGTTGATGGCTGTCTGACGTCATGATGGAGACAATTGACTTTGCTTCATAATTTTTGTTAAGCATTTGCCTTTGAACCAGGCTGCAAGTCTACTCACATCATTCTGCAACTTCTTAACTCCCTGGCTCAGTTTCAGGTCTTTGGCAATAATGTTATAATCGTCTGCATAAGATAGGAGGCAAGAATTTCCATGTGGGGTGAGAGCATCAGCCACAGAGATTAAACAGGGCTGGTGATAAGACTGCTCTTGAGGTACTCTGTCATTAAAGCGTTTTAGATCTGAGTATGTGTTATCCAATCTTACTCTGCTTCTTCTATCAGAAAGGAAACTACACAACCATTTAATATCTTCCATTGGGAGGGAGGTCAAGTTAGTAATTTTAACTAACTAGCATTCTTGCTGGGGGTCTGCATTCATTGAAGTCATTGATTGAGAAATCAACCATTTTGTCAAGATATGCTATGTTGATTGCTTAGGGTGCAATGCTTATGAAGTTGGAGGGGATGAGGTTGTAGTTGATCTGACATTAGTCTTTCTAGTCTTTCTGAAGGACATGGAATGAGTGTAATGGGGTGGTATGATGCTGGGTGTTCAGGTTTGTTTGGCTTGAGGAATGGAATGATGGTGCCGACTTTCCATATGCTAGGAAGTGTGGCAGTGTCATATGATCTGTTGAAAATAGCAGTCAGTGTCTGCAGTGCTGAAATTGAAATTTACAAAGGTATGACTGTTGTGAGCTCTGATGGGAGATGTTAGATAAGATATCATGATTGGGTTGTGATCACTTGGTAGGGCTGAGATAGCTTCCCAGGGTTTTTTATTCTCATTTGTTGAAAATGGAATTATTGTGGGGGAGCCATCATTTAAAAGAAACAGATCTTCAAGATCCTTTAGCATTTCATCGCCATGAGAGTCATTTGCATTTCACCAGGAAGGATTGTGCCCATTCAAATCTCCAACTAGAAGTATGTTTGGCGTTGTACTGCAGGGTGCGAGTTTTGGTTTGTATCCTGCATTGAATGAAGTGATTGGTGGTTTGTATCAATTGCAAATGTTCAACTCTTTGTCATTGATCTCTAACTTGTAGGATACTAATTCAATGTGATTGTCACTTCCCACTCTTGCGTCAACGTCATTTGTGGTTGGTCAAAATTTGAGAATTTTGTCTCCTGGAGTGCAATTATATCTGCTTCAGCTTTATAAATAAAGATTTACTTTGCTTTGTCTCTGAGACCGTTTATGTTGATTTGAACAACTTTGCACCATTTCTTTTTAGGGCAGTTTGAGTGTAGAGGGGGAGGGTGAAGGGGAGGAGGTGGTTTTGTGGTGGTAGTTGAAGGGGAGTGCAAGTGGGCCATGCATACAATCCATTGTTTTTAGGAATTGACTTGAGGTCAGAACATATTTGTGTGCCCATTTGTTGCATTTCATGCAAAGGATTGAATTTCCTCTAGCTTCATTCTGGCAAATTCAACAGGGAAATTTAGGCAAAACAGAGCAAGGGTTTGTTTCGATATCACTAGCTAGGATAATTTTAGAGAAAGGAATGATGATGGGACCAGGCTTCGACATAGGAAACTGCTTGGGCACATCCCTTTTGCTGGGGACAGGGATTTGGAGTTGTCTTTGGTCCAATTTCCACTCTTCCCCATGTTTTCTGGATGCTGGTTCCACATAGGCGAGTTTGTTGCAGAATTTGAGCTTCTTCACTTTGTAGATGTTGACAACATGGAGACTATCGACTATGGACTATGGACATGAGCCACCTTCTATTTAATGAATCACATAGGGGTGATCAAGTCAGATTAGAGACGTTGGTATTCTTTTTCCACTGTGTAATATGGCATTTCAAGACTAAAATAAATGGTGTAGAAAACATTTTTAAACATCATGAAGAAGAAGTGACCATTCATTCCCATGGGAAATGTAACAGCAGCTTTAATTTTTTCTAATTTTTTTTTTAAATTCACCCCAAGTATTGCAGTGTATTTTGTTGAAGAAAACATGTTAGGCTAAGCTATGCTAAAAGGAAGAAAGAAGACTTGGCCATGCTAGGCTAGGTTGGGTATGACTCAACAGTTAGTTGCCAACTGAGAAGTATGCATTCCCTGCAGGAATAAATGATCACATGGTCTTAATCACATTCAGAAACATGTTCCTACATTTTTCTTCAAATGCCATATCAGCCCTAACACACAAATTTACTCACATCAATGTGTAGGACAGGTAAACAACAAGTATTAAAGGGTGATTCATGAATGAACAAGTTTCCTGGTGACATTATAGATAGTCCTTCACTGAATGCACATATAAATAGGGTGGACAAGTCCCTTTGGTCTATAATCATATTTTTCATTCTAAGCTGGGCAAAGATTCTAAGGGGAGGGAAGCTGTAATGGATGGAGCCAGCTTGGTGCAAGCACTAACATGATTTTTGTTGTTATTGTTATTGGGGCAGAGGGATCATCAACTGGATAGGTTATACAACACCATTAATGGAGTTTTCCAGTCTTACAATATTTGCAGTTAATGCCTTTGCATGGTCATGTGGTTTATAGGTGGTGCTTTCCATGCATCCCCATAGGCACTAATGTTAAAGTTTTGAAAGCTAGGTGCTGTTCAGGCACTCGTATGTTGTGCTCATGCACCACCTGTTAACACTAAAATCCTCAATGGCACAATGCATGGATACTAGTGCATATCTTAGATCAACCTTATAAATATGGAATTATGCTAGCAAACAGCTGTGAGTGGCATTTAATCAGTACCTTCCATTAGGTATGTGATGCTGATGAGGGCCATGAAAACATACCAAAGTTGATAGGGGTCAAGTTATTACGGCTTTAGGGTGCACCAACTTCATTGGTCATGTAGCGCCCATCCATAGTTGATATTTTCTCTAGAACTAACTGGGTGGATTAATTAATTTAATATATATGACTTTCAGTAATAAAACAACATGCATATTCCAAAATAATTATGTATTTCCAACAATGATTAAGTCATAACATATACTGTCACATGAATAATATAATGAAAAATTAAATAATGAGGACAAATATGTAATTTTTCAACACCATGTCATTCAATTATGTAAAACCTTGACAAAAAAAAATCAGGTGGGCTCAGAATGCAAACAAACAAGCCTACATTCCATCACAGCTGCCACACCTTTAGAATATTGACATTAACAGTAGAAGCATGAAGGGCAATATAGCAATGTAGCTTTGCAACTGAAAAGCATGCATATACAGATGAAATGAATTGTTGCATCATGTTTACCTTACCTCACCTGTACTTTAGCAAAGCTTTTGATAAAGTTCCACATGGGCATTTAATTCAGCAACTAGAACAGCATGGGATTGATGGAAAGGTTCTAGGATGGATTGAAGCATGGTTAAGGGGAAGGAAACAAAGGGTAGTGTTAAATAGATGTAAATCTGAATGGAAGGGTGTTCTGAGTGTAGTGCCACAGGGATCTGTTCTAGGGCAGCTTCTCTTTATCATATTTGTGAATAACATTGAGGTAGGGCTGAGGAATAGGGTGTTCAAATTTGTTGATGATATCAAATTGGTAGGAGTGGCTAACAGTACTGAGCAATCTAGTAATCTTCAACTAGTCTTGAAGGACCTGAAAAAAGACTGATCAATGACACATGCCTTTCAACTATGAAAAATGTAAGGTTATGCATCTTTGGTCTGGAGGTGAGACTTTCAGATATACAAAGGGAGGTAGGAGATTGGATGTTATTGAAGAGGAAAGAGATTTGGTGTTAGTTTAAAATGATCTCGCAGTAGAAAAGCAATGTGTCTCAGCTAGGAACAGTGCAATCAGAATGCTGGGAATCATTAATAGGAATGTGAGGTATAAGAGCAAAGAAGTGATGAAAAGGCCTATGTATGACCCCACTTAGAAAATTTGGTAAATTTTTGATAAAAAGTGTTTTGGGAATTTTGGGAATACTTTTTCAGAATATGATGTTTATGAACATGACTAAGAAGAAGTGACCACTCATTTTTGGTGCTGATGCTTACTTTTCAATTTGGACGATGACGTCACATTGGTATGGTGTAATGACGTCATAGGTATTGCACTGAGGCTTTGACTGGCTAATGCTACAAACGGTTCACATACGTTAATAAGATGGTCTAAGTAGCTTAACCTAAACTAACCTAGCCTAACCTAACCTGCTTACCTCTTGGTTTATCATAGCTATAATTTATATAATGTGCCATGATGTTAGGTTGACTGGCTAATGCTACAAATGGTTCACATACCTCAATGAGATGGTCGAAGTAGCTCAACCTAACCTAACCTACCCCAACTTAGCCTAACCTGCCTACCTCTCAGTTTATCTAAGCTATAATTTATATAATGCACCATGAGGTTAGGTTAGGTTAAGCTACTTTGACCATCTCATTAAGGTATGTGAACCATTTGTAGCATTAGCCAGTTGAAGCCTTGGTGCCATACCTATGATGTCATCGCACCATACTGATGTGATGTCATCGTTCAAATCGAAAAGTAAGCATCAGCACCAAAAATGAGTGGTTGCATCTTCTTAGTCACATTCATAAACATCATATTCTGAAAAACAATTCCCAAAAATCCCAAAACACCTTTATCAAAAATTTACCAAATATTCTGTACAGGCATGGAGCCCATACTTAGAAAAGGATATAGATGTGCTAGAAAGAGTGCAGTGCAAAGCCACTAGACTCATCAGTGGACTAGGTAACTTAGAATATGGGGAAAGACTTATGGCATTAGGTATGTACCCAACCAAGCATAGTTGGTTGGTTGGTTATTGGTTTTATGACACGTTGACTGTTGAGTCATGTAGCATCGCCAATCTCTCACGCCGATTGGTCGTGGGCGAAGAGTAGCGACAGGTGAGACTCGAACCCACAACCTTTTGATTGTGAGACGAGCATCTTCCCCTAGACCACTCGTCCCCAACCAAGTATAGGAGATTAAGGGGCAGAGTGGGAAACTTACTTTCTGGGTTGGGAGTGGGAGTGAATACCAATTTCTTCCAGAATACATTTTCATGGACATTGTTTTTTTATGCATGGAATCTGTTTACCAGTAACCGACCAGAAAAACCTAAATCAGTACCTACATAATATGCATAAGTAATATCATTCTCATTTTTGGTCAAATCAAATGCCAAAACATAGGAACAAAGAAGTGAACAATGGATGGCACTGCCAGGCAGTGACCAGTAATAATCAGCACTGTTTCGTTTCTCATAACTCACAGGATAAATGCGCTTTCCTTTCACTGTTGGTCTCAGTACAAGGCTAGCCATATGAAAAACAAACAAAAATACTTCACACTTCACCCTCAGCTCAGAGCGCATACCTACCTACGCAGCCAATTTCCCATGTAATATGAACGCAACTCTGCTACCGCACACGCCAGTTGGATGTGATCAAAGCAAAGGATCAGTCAAGGTCTTGTTTACAGTATGACACTGTTAACCATGTGTTCAAAGTTGCTAATGGTTATGTCATATAAAAAATATCTTGCATTGATTGGTCGACAGACAGATTTCAGAACAGAAAATGCTAATGCAGCCAATTCTGATCGGTGGCCTCCGGGACTCCGGAGGACGTCTCTTAAAACTGTCAAACTTTCCCACTATATGGGTGGCAGGAACACAGGTTTTCCGAGACACAGCTCCAGAGCCGGAGAACAGTGTTCTCAGTGTGCATGCACATCATCTTGCAAGTTGCTGTTGGCACGTTGTTGTCGGAAATTCCGGTGGTTGAGATTGTGGAGTGTGTGAAGCTGTGGTGTGGCTGCTGACTGCTTCCAAAAGTGATTAGTTTGAGTGGTGACCGTAAGTGGAATAACCATAGTTTTTTAGGTGTCGTTCTGTGTTTGTTTTTATTGATATCTTTGTTCCCACATTTGTGTCTGAGTTCATGTGAAGCCTATCCTATCCAGTATGACCCGGAGTGCAAAAATGTTTTCAGAGATAAAATATCTTAAGAAGTGCCTTAATTCCCACCCTGTTAAGGGGTGATATGATTGAAATGCATAAAATTATTAAATGGTTAGATCAGGTCAACCTGAATGATGCCCTTCTATTTAGACTATCACATAGGGGTCATAAATTCAGGTCAGACAAATCAAGGTGTTGGTTGGTTGGTTATTGGTTTTACAACACGTCGACCATTGAGTCATGTAGCGTCGCCAATCTCTCACGCTGATTGGTCGCGGGCGAAGAGTAGCGACAGGTGAGACTCAAACCCACAACCTTTCGATTGTGGGACGAGCATCTTACCCCTAGACCACTCGTCCCCACAAATCAAGGTGTAGGACAGTTAAGAGATAACAGGTCTTCAGTCAAAGGATTGTTGATCAGTGGAATAGCCTGCCTGTTGATGTGGGGAGTACCTCATTGAATGTATTTAAAATAGGGTTGACAACTATCTTAGGTTGAAAAATCCTGTTTTTGACTTCTAAGGGGTGGTGCATGGGGTGATATCTATGTAAAGTGGGTGTGCACTGTATGGGTCCCTTTAGGTGGGTGTGGATGGAGTCTGAAAATTATTGGTAGGGCACTCAGGTCACATTTGTTACATGACATCAAGTGAATAGGGCTGGATAGGTAAGGTAAAATGACATCGAGGATTGTGAGGATGCTGGTCCCTGTTATTGTTGATACTTGGATGCCTATGTTTTTGATCATGCTGATAAATTGAGTATTATGCTAGCTATATAGGGTAATTACACTAGTATTATATTATACTATATAGGGTGTACCTAGCAGTGGATTCAGCACCTTCCTTTGGGATGCGATACTGATGTGATTGGCTTTGGTAGCACAATGGGGCATGATTGGAAGAGTTTGGAATTGTTGAGGAGGGTGTTATGCCATATCAGGTGAATAGTGCTAGATAGACTGGGATATATAGTTCCCGTGGAACTAGAGATAATGGATTGATTGGGGTGTGAGCATTTACTTTTCTGGTATATTTTCTAGAAAGGCTTAACCAAGATGGGCCCCCGTGGGCCTTATTGAGCCTTGACACTTGATGAACTTTATTAATTAATGTTCAACACATTCATAAACATTACAGGAAAAAATCCAAGAAATCAGAAAGTACATCAAACTGCAAATTTACAGTTCTGACTAGATCATGCTTGTTTTCCAAAAATCATTTTCTAATCAGGACTAAGACTGCTTTTCCTAAAAAAATATTAGGTAGGCAGTTCCCTTCTTGCATGTATAAAAATATAACCAATGAAATGCCAGTTGGTTTTCACCAATAAGGCAAAGTTAGTACCTAGGTATATGTTGAAATTATGAGTGTGATAGCACAAAGGCAATCAGACACATAATCCGCCAGACTGCAGGATGCGAACTTGCGCGCTGCTGACTGACTGCGATGAGAAGGTAGATAGGTAGATTGCAAATGTTTACATGCCAACTCATATACCTACTGGGTAAATTTGTGTTTCAAAGCAATTCTTTCGACTTTTATGATACATTTTCCGACCTTGTACCTACCTACACTGGGCATCCAGAGGAAACAACGGTTGAGGAAACCCAGGAGGAAACCACGGTTCTTCCGGATACCGGTAACCGTAGGAAACCAGGGATGTTTTCGGAGAGACACGGACAACACATCCTCGATAAATTTTAGTACAGATACTTACGAAGCGGTGAAAGGGATTTCTTTTAGTACCAAAACTCACTAAAGTTCGATAGATCCTCGGACATTTCATAAATTGCGATCACGGTAAATTGAAGCGCGTAGTCGAAAAAAAAGGTTTTTGAGAAAAACCGGTTTCAATCCCGTCTCGGGATCGTCATCAGTTCATTGTATTTCGGTAAGGTAAAAAAGTACATCACGTTCACATTTGAATTATTTACACACAACGTGACTGTTCTATCCCGTCCTGTCTTCCTCTTCCGCTGGGTCACAAACACGCACCAGCGGCGGGCAAGGCACTTGGTATTATAACAACGCAAAGCACAATCAGACGCTCTGACGCCAGTACGCCCTCGACTCCTCTCCCCACCTCACTCCCCGCCGGCCGGCCGGGGTCCCCGGATCAGCCCTCTGCCGGCTGGGCGTGAAACGCCCGAGTTTCTCACCTGGCCGCTAGATGGGCTGTGCTCGGGACACCACCGTGACCACCACGACAAAACACTTCCAGGGTACAATTCAGGGGTGTCGATTTTTTAAAAACATTGGGGGGGGGGCCGAAGTACCAAAGCACTAGACCCCCCCCTCCCCAACCAAAAACTCATCTGATTTTGCCCACTATATTTTCAGATCTCAAAAATTCTGATTTTGTATTCGACGATGTGTACGTTTATGTTTTTTTTGTTTTTTTTTCAGCATCCTCACCAACGTTACACACCATGGCGTCTGCCGCCAGCACCACACAAGGCACCTACCTAGTTGGTATGTACACAGAAACAGTACACAACATCACGCAGGAGTCTCCTTTCACTATCGAGAGGACACTAAGACACCTTCTTAATTCAACACACTTCAAGGTCCACAAGCATACCACACACATCCTAGTCGAAACACAGAGCAGCGCGGACGAACAAACCCTACTGACCACAGCCACCTTTAACAACCAGCGCTGCTCCTTCACGTTACACCAGGGGTGTCGATTTTTGAAAAACATTGGGGGGGCCGAAGTGCCAAAACACTAGACACCCCCCCCCCCCAAAAAAAACTCATCGGATTTAGCCCACTATATTTTAGGATCTCAGAAATTCCGATTTCTTATTCGACGATGTGTATGTTTATGTTTATTCAGCATCCTAACCGACGGGGAAAATCGCCCAATAACTGGTGAAGTCACATAATTAAAAGAGCAGTGCTCAGTACATTTCAACATAACAACTCTTGGTTGGTCATTGGTTCTACGACACGTCGACCGTTGTGTCATATAGCGTCGCCAATCTCTCACGCCGATTGGTCGCGGGCGAAGAGTAGCGACAGGTGAGACTCGAACTCACCAACATAACAACTCTGAGTAATAGCATGCGACTGCAGTGCCATATAGTAGGCTCGGATCTATCGTCACCGTCACCGTCACTGTTACCCTCCTCCTCACTCCACACACCAACAAACACACACCGGCTTAAATAAAAATACTTCAGCGATCAGATGCAGGCTAAAACACACCGGCATTGATGAAGCATCAGAGCACAGCAGACCTGAACGGTAATGACGATGGGTGAAAGTATTTCCTTGGTGCCTAACGTTAGGGAGGGGAATTTTTCCATTTAGTACGCCACTGCGGCTGCTCAACGTGTTTTTTCCGCAGATTGCACGATCGAGAGTAGAAAGGCCCTTCGGATAATTTTCTTTCGGGACCCATTCTTAATTTTCCGGTGCTCTGGTCGATTCGATGAAGTCTCCTTGTGGTTTTTGTGGTGAAGTCTATTTTTATAAGCCCCCTGCAGGCTATTTTTGGAACCCGGTACGATTTTTCTGGCTCTCGGTGCGTTTTTTCCGGTGCCCAAACAGGTTTCTTTTCCGGCGTCCGACGACTTCTTATTTTGTGGATCCTTGACGCAATTTTTCCGTCCGCAAGGTGACATTCCGGGTATATATTGGTACTTGGGAAGCCAGCTGCAACTTGTGGGGCTCCGGCACGACGTTTTGGCCCCAGTGAGATTTTCAAGAGAAGCGGCGTGAATTTGTTTTTGTCTAAGTGCGATTTTTGGGGGCCCGTCGTCACTTGTTGGGATCCCTTGCGGTGGCTACGACACGTTTGTGGGGGCCCAACAAGTTGTGTGGGCTTTTGGAGCTATTGTTGAGATCCCAGATTGATTTTCCGTGTCCGGACTGTTTTTCATTCACCCGGCTTCATTTGTTGGGTGATCTCAACGAGACTTTTAGAGCCCCGGTGGGACCTATCAGGCCTCTGGCGTGATTTTCAGGGGCCCGGGTGATAATTCTTAATACCCCAGTCTCGGCGTGATTTTCAGGAGGCCCCGGCCCGACCGTTTGTGACCCCCGTCGTGATTTTCTTGAATCCCGGCACGACCTGTTTGCGGCCCCAACGTGATTTTCAGGGGCCCAGGTGCAAACTTTTGAGGCCCCAGCGTCATTATCGGGGCCCCTGCGCTACGTTTGGGGGCCCCGAATGTGATTTTTCTGAGCCCCGGTGCGATTTTTGGTCGACCGAGCGAAATTCTTAGGGAGCATAGCGCATTTTTTTCCTAAGCTCGGCGGACTCTTGGGGGCCCCACAACCTATCAGGACGGGGGGGGTGAGGGAACTTCCCACAATTCCCCTCCCCATTCGGTATGTCACTGTGCCATGCAATGATGCAACATAAGAATCCAGGAATAGTTCATCTGTTTCATCACACATGTGATTTCAACTCCCCAGTTATCCAGACAGTTTGAGGAAAGTCAAACATCTGCTACATGGATCAGCAAGGATGGATTGTAAGGCAACATGGATACCATGGAATTCCGGTCAGAGTAGTTATGCTACAATACATACCTTCTTCAACACACTGCTTTGGAGAAGGATGAGCTCCTGAAGTTTGGTCAGGGTTGGAGTTGGAGGTGGATGGAGCAACACTGTGAAGGACATAACATATGGTTCAAGAGACTTGTTTCCATTAACAATACAGGGGATGAAGTAACATTTTCATTGACTTCTATGGTTTTCATTGGCTTCATTGACTTCTATGGTGTCCTGATTAAGCAGGACAATCGAGATGGGTTTCTGTTATATGCATTTTTTTTTTTTTAAATAAGTTTCATCCGAGTTCTTGTTGGGCTGGCTTTATGAACCAGGGTCGGATTGCTAAGCAGAGCTTGTTGCGTGAACCCTGGCCCCACCACCCGATCCATTCATTCAAGTTAAACGGCAGAATTTTGACCGAAAGTTTAACGTGCCGTCAATGCACCGACACAGCCGCCCGGTATAAACAATGTTATAATGTAGCTTTTATACCCCAGTGAGAATGGTATGGATTCACTCATCAGTGAGTTTGCAAACATACTGATGTATCAGTTAACACCAATGCAGGGAGCTATGTGATCACATGGTCTGTGCCCTAAAGCCCAAATAGCTAAGTAACAATGCAGGGAATCTGCTGCATAACAGTTTGACCATAAATTAGCCATGATATATGGCATCATACTTCCCATGCTATTTACAATAGTGGGCTATATTTTGTGTACAAACATCAGGACATTATAAATGTTAATTAACGTTACACACATCAGTTCCTAACAAGTGTCAGCAATACATTTCCTTCATGTGCTTTAAACATGATTCAAGAAAGCACTGTCATCGATTTTAAACTTGCAAAAGAGTGGGCCGCCTGGCATTTTGAGTGCTATTTGAGTGAATTTGCTGTCTTGTTAGTGAACTGACCACTTATTGAGATATAAGTACTTTAACTTTGCCTGGTTCCATCATGAAAATTTGTCATTTTCGAATACATCAGAAATCATCAGAATAACTTCTTGTCTACAAACCGGTGTATGCATTTCTATGAATTTCTCATATTTATTAACACAAATGATGTAGATCTGATCTGCAAATTTATAACTCAGAAAATGTTATCAGCACAGGATTCCATTCCTGAAAATATTGTACTTTCAAAATGTTATTGTTCTTTGTGAACCAATAAGTGCAATGCTGTCATGCAGCATGCAGATGGAGGTTCATCACGTACACCAGGTAGCACAAAAAGAGATATTATTGCAGTCTAAGGTAACCACAAGACATGTTTTACACCCATTTTTACCTCCACGAATCATTCAAAGGAGCTAGGTTTTGTCTAATTGCGTTAGGCTAGGCTTTTGTTGTAAGTTAGTAAATGAAAAAAAATCTTCAAAAACGGTTCAAGCTAGATTAGGTTACGTTAGACTTTTTAAGTTCAAAATGTTTGAGAAAAAAGAAATTGGGGGGGGGAGAATTTGGCATAAAAATAATCATTTCTTGCATGGAAGTCTAGGCTAGGTTAGGTTAGGTTATGTTACATTTTTTTAATCTGAACATTATTTTTCATCCTATATTACTCAAATCCAAGCCCCTTTTCCACGTTATTTTTCCTCACAAATGAAAAGTGTGCATCTGCAGAGGAAATGAGCGGTTACATCATGTTCAGCACATTAACAAACACTGCATTAAAAAATAAATTAGAAGAAGTCAGAGAGTACCATGAGCTGAAATATTACCCAAAAAGCCAGGTATTATCACAGTTTAAGGTAACCACAAGACAAGTTTTACACACATTTTACCTCCATGAAGCATACAAAGGGGTGAGGTTTGTCAGGTTAGGTTAGGCTTTTGTTGTAAGTTATAAAAAAAATCATATGTTGGTAAATCATTTTTGTTAATGATTTTTCTACAAAAAATAATAAACGGTTCAGGCTAGCTTAGGTTAGGTTTTTTAAGTTGAAAATATTTGAGAAAATGCCTCGAAAATTTAAATTAAAAACAAATAATTTCTTGTATGGGAAGTTGAAATATGTTAGGTAAGGTTATCATACATCTTGAACATTATTTGTATGCTATATTTCCTTACTCCACACCCTTTTTTGGTGTTATTTTTTACTCCCAATTGAAAGGCGTGCATTTGCAGAGGAAAGGACATTAAATGTGTGCTTTTATGTATTTTATTAATATTTTTCTATTTAAATTTCCAATGCAATGTTTATGAATGTCACTAAGCTGATGGCACTACTCAGTTTCTGTGCAAATGCTTACTTTCCAGGTTGTGAGCAAAATAACATTAAAAATGGGCTTTGAGTTAGGTAACATAGCAATTAAAAGAAATACATTAAAAATTCAACATAACCTAATGTAACCTAAGCTGACCTTGGAGAAAACAACTATAAAAACAAGATTGGAAAAATATCTAGCAATTTATTTTATTGAAATTTTACAAATGAAAAAACCTAACCCAACCTAATCTAACCAGAATTATTGTGCTTTAAGGTGGTAACAAGGCAAGTTATTACACATTTGCCTCCATAAAGCAAACAAATGGGCTATGTTTGGTGATGTTAGATTAGTTTAAGTGTTTTAAGTTCGACATTTTTTGCAAAAATTGTTCCAAAATTTGAAAGAAATAGATCTTTTTTCTTTAAAAGCAGCTTATGTTAGGTTAGGTTAAATTGGGTTAGGTTAGATTCGGTTAGGTCAGGTCAGGTCAGGTCAGGTTAGGTTAGGTTTGGTTAGGTTAGGTTAGGTTAGGTTAGGTTGGGTTACATTTTTTTATTGTAAAAAAAATACATTGCTTTAAATTTTTACAACTTGATGTTTTGGTTTTGTTTTTCTCCAAGGGGAGGTTAAGCTAGGTTAGGTTAGGTTATGTTGCATTTATTTTATTTAAAAAAAAAATACTTTACCCTATGTCACCTAATTCAAAGCTTTTTGTTGATGTTATTTTGCTTACAACCTGAAATGCAGGCATTTGTATAGAAAATGAGTGGTCCCATCATCTGAGTCACATTCATAAACATTGCATTGAAATGATACATTCCACGAATTCATAAAACACCTTAAAACACAAATTTACCAAAATCGTGTTTATCACATTCCTAAACATTGCATGGGAAAAAATTAATCAGAAATTACCTTAAGCTGTAAATTTACCAAAAGGTGTGCCAACCCCTGGACGGAAATGCAACACTAGGTGCCCCAATCCTGGTCAGAAAGGACACTAAGAGCAGTGGAATGAAAATTTTAATAAAAGTAAACTAAAAACAGCTCTTCTTGAAGACAAACGTGGTAGTTATGTGATATTAACATGGAAACCCTGAGCACAAATCAGAAAAAAGCATGGACTGGACTTTTTCAAGCTTACCTGCCAACTTCTTCAACTACTGTTCCTTTGGGAATTAAATATCAGCAAGCTATTTATTCACTATCTAAAATCACACCAATCCGCAGATACATCAGAAGGTGCGATACATCAGAATGTGCGAAGTACAAAAAACGAATCAGTACGACGTCACATGAGATTGGCCTCCGGATTAAACACTGCGCGCAATTGCACCACAGATGTCTTACCTCCGTCACATTTGTCACTGTAACCTCAAATTTAGACTTCAGGCGCTGGAATTTCTGTAACTGGAATTTTGTATTTGCATGTTACGATTTTGGATGTTCTGAGGAACGCCCATCACGATGTGTGACATTTAATGCGCGCTAGTGTCTATCGATACAAATCGACGCCCCTGCTTTGGAGAAAAAAAATAGAAACAAAAATTAAGCAATATATATTCTGAAAATTTTATAAATTGAACAACCGAACCCAACTTACCCGAACCTAATGTCAGCTGCTTTTGAAGGAAAACTTCCAATTTTATTTTATTTTTGAAAATGATTGAACAATTTTTCCAAGGTAACCAACTAAACTAGCCTAACCTAGCTAAATCGGTATTATTGTGCTTTAAGGTGGTAACAAGACAAGTTTTTACACATTTGCCTCCATATAGCAAGCAAATGGGTTAGGTTCGGTTAAGTTAGGTTAGTTTAGGCTTTTCAAGTTGGAAAACTTTAAAAAAAATTCCAAAAACGTTTCCCCAAAATTGCAAATTATTTGGTAACCTTGCAGTCTAAGGTGTTCTTTTTCCTTTAAAACAAAGAAAAATATGCAGAATACCATGTTTATGAAGGTGAATAAGATGATTGGACCCACTTATTTTTTGTGCTTACTTTTCAGATTGTTAGCAAAATAATGCCAAAAGGCTTTGAGTTCGGTAACATCGCATAAACATATTTTTTTTTCATGCAACAAAACCTAACCTAGCCTATCCTAACCTATCTTTTGAGAACAAAAATTAAACTAAATTAAAATTTCACTTAATTTATTTCCTGAAAATTCTCAACCTTAAAAAAGAAACCTAACCGAGCCTAACCTAACCTAAGCTGATTTTGAATACAAAATTATATTTTTTGTAAACATGGTTGTAATTTTTTTTCTCGGAATCTTTTGGGTATTATTGTGCTTTAAGGTGGGAACAAGAAAAGTTGTATGGGCGCTGTATGACCAACGCAGTCAATGCGCCAGTAAACCCAAATAACCAACCAACCAACCCAGAAAGATGTAAGCTGTACTTCCACAGTGGAGGGAATTCCAGCTGTTTTGTTTGTTTTTGCACACAATTTTAAATTTTTCAGCAAAAGGTGGAGAGTCAGTCCACTATCTAATCCAAATCTGTTTCTATTCAGTACAAAATGTGCTGGTTAACATCAATGTTTCTACTTAGCATGGTGTTTTTCATTTTTTCCCTTTAGCTTTCTTATCAGCATAAAATAGCATAGGTTATTGGGGGCCCAAATCAACATTGGGGGGGCAAGATCAACATTGGTGGGGCCCCACAAAAGGATACAAATCGACGCCCCTGCATACATGCATGATTTTGCACTTATCAAAATTTAATTTCATCTGCCATTTTTGGACCACTTCACAAGCTCTTCTAAGTCTTTCTGCAGCATGTAGCTAGGTGCCTAGGTACCCGGCAAATATCAAACTGATAGTGTGATGAGTGGGCTGTTGAGGTTAATTATAGTTTGTATATCCACACTCTCAATGATAACTGATTGTTGTTCACGGGACTGGATTGT
>JAOTOM010000817.1:0-30000 GCA_034440615.1 Ashinkailepas kermadecensis
CAAATGTTTGAGCTTGTTTGTTTGTTTATCAGGGTTTTTTGGGTGCGTCAACCCCAATTGGGTTATTTTGCACCCATAACAAGATTAATTCAGCTTTTCACGTCCGGAGAGCAATACATATATGGCACTAATTCAATATCTACCCGGGTGTGTATATTATTTGAAATCCTACTTCCGCAAGGAAACAAAAAACTGTTCTATTTTGCACAAATCGCGAATTATCACCGAGTAGGTCAACCAGCCTCAGTGTTCGAGTTATGTCCGAAATGGCGCCTGCGTTCTCCGTGTAGTTCGGGCAAGATACAAACACATGGCGCACAGTCAGTGCTGCGTCACACCTCATACATTTGGGCCTTTCATCCCCGCACAACAAATACCTATGTGTAGATATTGTGTGTCCAATTCTAAGGCGACACAGGGCCACCTCGTCCCTTCTACTTTGACTGAAGGACGAGGGCCACAGCGCTAAGTGTGGTTTAATTTCTTTCAATTTGTTGGACTCCACTTGGCCCCATCTGTCCTGCCACTGTCTAAGAAGAAATGATGAAATAATTGGGTAGTGGTCACTGGCGGGAAGTGGAAGCACGCGACTACATGGTGCGTGTGCTGCACGCCTTGCAGCCTGATCTGCCAGCTCATTACCACGGATTCCGACATGTGCTGGAATCCAGCAAAGTGTTACTTGTTTTCCCATGCGATGTAGCGAAGTAAGTTGATATAAAATGTCCCGTACAATGACATGTTGTTGGTTAAAACTGCGCAATGACAAAAGACTGCTCAGAGAATCGGTCAGAATGACATGAAAATCCTCGTCGTCAACCTCGATGTATGCAAGGGCTTTGCTAATGGCCATCAACTCGGCTGTGAAGACAGTAGCATGTGAAGGCAGGGGAAGGATCTCGTGATGGATCCTCTCACGAAAGCGCTACCCACGCCGGTGTCAATCTTCGAGCCATCTGTGTATGTGATAATGTAGCCACGGTATGCTGAGGAAATGTGTTCTAATGAACATGTTAGTAGCTCCTCTTTGGTAATATCCTTTTTCTCTCAGTCAGTGAGGACGATGTCGATAAAGGGGGAGATCAGCTCCCACGGGGGAGTCGTTATTCGTTCATACTGCCTAATTCCTTGCAGTCGAATTCTCGTCTGTCTCAGGAGCGTCCTCATTCTCACACAGTAAGCTGTTCCCCTCCTCACGTGGCCACGAAGGACTGCATGTATATCACGATAAAAAAACAGCCTTATATGATGGGTGTGTCGGGAACTGACGCATTTTGCATGCGTAGCGAAGTCCCAGCATTTCTCGTCTCATGCTTAATGGTGGCTCATGGGCATCTGCCAGTATGCTGACCGTGGGAGAGGTGCGAAATGCTCCGGTAATTATTCGCAATGCAGCGTGGTGTATTGGGTCTAAAATACGTTTTGTGGTAGCACACGCACCGTCGTATATAAAACATGCATAGTCCAGTTTGGAACGAATCAGACTGCGGTAAAGCAGGTGCAGAGTCCTTCTATCAGCCCCATACGACGTTCGAGAAACACACTTCATTATATTCATGGTTTTAAAGCACTTGTCTCGGAGCGTTTTTATGTGTTCTCTGTATGAAAGACGATTGTCAAATTGCACACCAAGAAAGCGAGCCGTTGGTACGGATGGAACGTCTTGCCCGTAAAGTCTTAACTTCATGTCCGGGCAGTTGCGACGACGACGGCAGAAATGAACTGCTGCTGTCTTTGCAATGGAAAATCTGAAACCATTCAGGTGTCCCCACTTTTCGAGGTGAGAAATCGCAAGTTGCAGCTGTCGCTCCATGAGAGGGGTTGACGAGCTGCACGACCAGATGGCAAAATCGTCAGCGAAAAGAGATCGTCCGATTGATGGGGATAGTGAGTTGCCGATGTCGTTTATTATAAGCGAAAATAGGGATGTGCTCAGGACGCTGCCCTGTGGAACTCCCTCAACTTGGCGTAGCCAACTTGAAAACTGGTTGCCGACGCGCACACAAAACTCTCGATTTGTCATGAAGTTTTTAAAAACGTGCCCAGGGATCCGCGGATTCCGCACTGATGAATCTTCTGCAGAATGCCGTGTCTCCAAGCAGTGTCAAAAGCACTCTCAATGTCGAAAAACACGGCTCCTAGGTGTCTGTGTTTCGCAAAAGCTGCTCGAACTTCAGTGTCAAGCCTTAAAACATGGTCCATCGTACTACGTTTTTTTCGAAAGCCGCACTGGTCATTGGATAAGACGTTCTGGTTGTCTAAGAACCACGTGAGTCGGAGGCTAACCATTTTCTCCATTAACTTACTCAATGATGACGTCAGTGATATTGGGCGATAATCAGTGGGGTCCTCGCCATTTCTACCGGGCTTCAACAGTGGTATTATAATTGCCTTCCGCCAGGCTGGTGGAAAGTATCCCTGTTCCAAATTATATTGAAAATCGTGAGGAGTGTATATTTTGCGTACGTCGGTAAATGCTTCAACATTTCGTTGTGTACACCATCTGGTCCTTCGGACACGCTCTTCAAACCATTAATTGCAGAGTTGAGTTCGGCTTGAGTAAACGGTAAATTGTACACAAATTGTTCTGATGTAATAAAACTGATCTCTTTCCTCTGACACCGGGCACGGTGTTGCAGGAAAGTTGGGTCAGTAGGTTCACTGCGCTTTGCAATGACATGTGCAATTCGATTGGCTACATCTCCCGGATCCGTTATTACGTTTCCTCCAATGCTAAGAACCGGCAGTGGGACCGAGGAGAACTTCCCCGAAATCCTTTTAATACGAGACCACACTTCCGATGCCGATGTAGTTCGACTTAGTCCGCCTATATATGCTCGCCAGGATGTTCGTTTCGCGGCACGTATGGTACGTCGAGCCAGTGCTCGGGCCTGTTGGAAGTCTAGCATGTTAGTCATCGTGCCATGCTTACTGAATTTTTAAGGGCTCGCTTGCGAGCGCGGATAGCCTTTCCGCATTCCTCAGTCCACCAGGGAACTGGAATGCGGCGTGGGGTGCCAGAGGTACGTGGAATGCACATATCAGCGCACTGGATAATCCGTGATGTAAAATCATCGACGCTAGTACAGTGATTTTCAATGTCAGGTGTAAAAGCTGTCTGTATCTCAGATTCAAAACGAGCCCAGTCTGCCTTCTTCAAATTCCAGCGTGGCGGCCGTGTTCCCAAAACTACGCCTCTACGAAACGTTAGCCACACCGGATAGTGGTCACTTCCGAGGCAATCGTCGTCGACTGACCATTCGAACTGATGGGTCAGTTGGGGGCTGGCTAGGCTTAGGTCTAACGCTGACGTCCGGCCCGATGGCAGAGTAAGATGAGTATGTGCACCTGTGTTTAAAACGCATAGCGGCTCATGTATGATTAAATCCCCCAGTATTCGGCCCCGTGTGTTGATGTCTGAGCAGCCCCAAGCGGTGTGGTGAGCGTTAAAATCACCCACTAGTAGCAATGGTGGTGGAAGCTCAGCAAGTAGATGTTTCAGCTCCACAGCAGGAAACGTGACTCCAGGAGGCAGATATAGGGAGCACAGACTAATGTGGGTGTCGCGAAGCGTTACCTGCGCTGCGATTGCCTGAAGAGTGGTTCGAAGAGGCAGCTCGCGTGCTGGTACACTGTGGTGGACAGCAAGCAAGACCCTCCATGCGAGTTATTTTCAGGGCGAACATCGCTGCGGAACACAGTGTAGCCTTTGATCTTGACGGTGTCCTTTGGTGTGAGCTTAGTTTCCTGAAGGCAAATGGCTACCGGACTGCGCCGATTTAAAACGGTCACAAGGTCAAGAATCGAGGTTTTTAGACCCCGGCAGTTCCATTGTAAAATTGCCGTAAAAGAGCCAGCTAAAACGTGTTAAAACGATACAGTGACTAACTCAATAGTCACTGTTGTGTGGAGGATCCCGAGGAGGATCTTGGCCTCGCCCTAGGGTTTCCTCCATCAGCCGGAGACACTTGCCATGGTGGAGCTCGCTTCCTGCCCCTAGGGGGTGACGGGTATGCCAGAGCATCGTCCCCACGTGGTGGGATGGGTGGTGGGTATGAAAAGTTTCAGCTGGAGCTGCGGAGCCTCCAGGTGCCAATGTGGACATAGTTACCTGGGTGGTTGGGGCTCTCGGCCGTACGTTCGGAGACGAGCTACGGCTCGCACGCCCCACCGGTCCCAGGTTCGGGGCTCCTTGGCGAACACTGGTGGTCGGGATTCGTGCCACTGATGGGGGCGTGACGGGTATGCGTCGCGACGGTGCTCCGTGGAGCGATGGAGGGGGAAGGGGAGGGGAGGGGAGGAGCAGGAATTGATGGTGGTGATGTGGGGGTAGGATGGGTTACTTTGGATGTGGAAGTAGAGGGTGTGGTGGATGAGGTGTAAGGGGGCTTGGCGAGTTTTTTTTTGGACCGCTGTGCCAAGGTCCACTTTCCTCCTTCCTGTCGTGCCTCCGTCCCCGAGAGTTCCTCTGAAGGCTGTGGGGATGCTTGGGGTGGCGTTTCTTTCGCCTGCTCTGGCCTAGATGGCCGAACTGTGGGTGGCACATCCGGTGTCTCCGCCCTCGCGGAAGGAGGTGTGCAAGTAAAACCAAACGAGCGCAGCAAGGCGCCGAGTTGTGTAAGCAGCTGGGTAGCGCTGGTGGGCTGCTGATGTGCATAGCTCGTCAGGGTACTTCTGGTCGTTTCTGCGTATGATACTTTCGGGTGACTCTCCTCATATGCCTCTCGGGCCTGTCGAAAAGTGATATTTCTGGTGCATTTCAGTGATAAAATATCTTTCTCCTTCACGTAGGCTGGGCATGACTTGTCAGAGGTTTTGTGGGGCACCTGACCCCGTCCACAATTCACACACCATGACTCATGTGAGTCACACTTGTCAACAGTGTGGCCTTCCGACCCACACCGGCCACACGCAGGGCGCCCTCGGCAGTACTGGGTCGTGTGGCCGTAACGCTGACATCTGAAGCACCTCATCGGGTTGGGAATGAAAACGCGGACTTTTATTCGAATATAGCCTACTGATACTGTGGCTGGTAGATCAGTGCTGCTGAACGTTATAATAATGTTATTTGTCGGATGTAGCTCCTTCTCCTTTCTTACCTTCATTCTCCGCGCCTCCACAACACCGTACTCAGCCAATCCATCAACAATCTCAGCCTCAGACACATCCCTCAGATCGAAGCAGTTGATGACTCCTTTGCAGAAGTTTTTAGTATTATGAGGTTCAACTTTAACTGGAATGGTAATGTCTCTTGTTCCGTTCGGGGTGCGTATGCTGTAAGTGAATTTATCTAGCTCCAGGGCTCTCCTCGCATCCTCTCCATTACGAAATTCGACCTCGATGCCTCCATCCCGCAACTTGTCACAGCGCATTATACACCCCAAACGGTCGCATCCTCGCTTGCGCTGAAAGGGAGAGAGCGTTGATAATTTCTTTTCTGGGTCGGTTGATTTGAAAATCAAGATACGCGGACTCGAGGTGATTGATGGCGAGGCGGTACTCGCGTGCCCAAAGTGTCGATTTTGTGTACGCTCATTGTCCTCGTGAGCTCTGCGCGACACGGTCACGTTTGGGCCTTGTCTTCGAACAGGGGGACGAGGGGTCTGGTCCTCGTGTGAGGGGCCAGGGGACGGTTGTTTGTTAGAAGTATCCATGTAAGTGTTGTTTTATTCAGCTCCTCGTGACGCCCCACCACATAGGGGCCCTAATGGGTGGACGTCTGAGTCCCGCGGACGGGAGGACGCCAGGCGCCCGAGGAGCTATACGGGGCAGGCGATGCCAATCACCCGGCCGGGAGAGAGAGACTCACCACCCCGACCGGGATCCAGCACCGCCCACCCCTTGACCCCTGCCGGCCAGGCCGGGCCGCGAGGCCCAGACCTTGGTGAGGGGTTTTTAAACCCAGGTCCCCGATGCCCGGAAGAGGCGACCAGCCACCATTTGGGACCTACCCCGTATGGTGGGCCCTACGTTGGCCCTGACCCGCCAGCCCCTCCGGGATATCGGGACCAAAGAGGCGTGTTGCTCCCCCGTCGCAACTAGCACCGTGCGACGGGGGACCTCAGCCTCCAGGACTCCGTCAACCCCGGGGGACGGGCCGAGGGGGCGCGACTACCCCGATAAAACTGAGCTGGTGGGCAGGACCGGGGAAGTTGTCCTACCTGCTCATAGTAGGGAGAGTTGGTGTTGCAGGGCCAGGTGAAGGACATGGATGTTGAGATGGGATGGACATTGGAATGGGAGCGTATGGATGGAAGGACGAGTGAGGCACTCCTAGTCTGGCCCCTCACCGGCGGACCGGTGGTCTGGCCGCCGGGTCCTTGGGGCACGCAATCCCCCCACCACGGAAAGGTGGTTCCTCGTCTCTTAACAACCTACACTTCGAGTGAAAACTACTTCAGGTACCTATGTACCTAATCTTCATTGTCGGATGAAGAGGGACATCACAGGCTAGAACCAAACATCTGAATAGATGGCTATGTTTAGTTCTTATAGATGGCTATGTTTCGTTCTTTCTCATGAATCCAGGGGGCCATGCCCCCAAGACAGGATGATACAAGGGGGGACGCTGGGGGCATGTACCTCCGCCCCATGAAAAGTTGGCACCCTCCGGCCGGGTAAATGCGGGAAGGCTAGAGTGCACCCCCTCAAATTTTTCTGCCAGAGGCACCTCTGAGAAAAAGGTGTCCCTTGGAAGAAAAGGCTGTCCTCTGGGAAGGCCCGAGTACACAAACCTAGGTAGGTAGGTAAATAGGTTAACTACTACCTGCCTGGAGCCCAGGGGGTGTTTGTTGTTTTTACACTTTTGAGGAGGCAAGTGCCCCCTCAATGTTGGCTTTGACCCCCCCCCCCCATACACTAATTTCAACTTTTAACATGGAACCCCGTGGAGTGTCCCCTCTAATCCATTTGGACCTGCCCATTGCCTTCACGTATTTTATCCCCACCCCACCCCCAAATAGTTTTAAAAAAATCAACACCCGTGCTAGAGCCTCTAGGACCCCACTGGCATTAGTACATACCTTGCTTAAGTAACATACCGGATTGAAGGTAGCTAATGAGGCTTGTTCTTCATGCGTGCAAACCTCCACTTGCATCAGTCATTAGGTAGGTCCTAGGTAGGCGCTCTACATACCCGCCACAGCTCACAACCAGCATAGACTGATCCACAAAACACGAAGGTCACTGTCATGTTGAATCACTCCATGCTGCCCTCAACAGCTTATGA
Organism: Ashinkailepas kermadecensis; assembly: GCA_034440615.1. Lineage (NCBI taxonomy): Eukaryota > Metazoa > Arthropoda > Thecostraca > Neolepadidae > Ashinkailepas > Ashinkailepas kermadecensis. The sequence continues at coordinate 7,229 of JAOTOM010000817.1, forward strand.
AGCTGTGCTCACAAACACATACGCAAATCACTCACGCAAATTAAATCCAGTCACTTCACCCACCTCCCATCATCACGGGCCAAGCATGGCGATATTACTGGTTTTCTGCTGTCTTTTCCATTGTTGGCGCATGCGCATTTTTGCAATTCGGTCGTGATGCAAATTCAGTATTATTTGAGCTTGCCTGCCATCGGAACCCAGGGGGTGGATCGATAAATTTTAATGATTGAGGAACTATAAATTTAACTGTCGATGTAGGGTAAGGCCTCGGATAACATGGTAAAAATTACTGGTACGGCCGGATACAGGGGCATTGTGGTGCATTCCTCCCGTGCTCCCACATGGAAGTTGGCTCTCCTCCGGCTGGGCAGAGGAGTCGCTCTGCAAAGGCTCGAATATCCCCCCCCCAACGAATTGTTCAGCCATAGGCGCCCCTCGGAGGCTTCCGGCGGAGGGACCCCCTCCAGGTGCTTTAGCAGAGGAGCCCTCCGAAGAAATGACATAACCCTCCAGACAATTGCCTTATGGAAATTCCTGTATCCGCCCCTGACGGGGGGGAGATTGCCCAGGCAGTGGCGGAAGATACCATCACTCCGTGTTGGCAAACAAAATAATTACTGGGGGAATGGGCAGCTAGGATGAAATCGTGGTCCGAATCCGATGATGTTTTGGACACTTGGTGCGTTGTGATGGGATGGGTAGTGAGTCCGTCGCTGTGTTCAGTACGTTTTCTTAATGGCAGCTTTGCTATCTTTTGTTCCCCATTACAATTTCATACAGTGGGTATATCCTCCATCCATGTCAGGAACGGATCCAAAGGGTAAAGAGGCTAACGACCTTAGAACCAGTAAAACGCCCTTCTGCGGTAGGAGTGTGCACTGGCGGATCTAGCTCACCGGTTTGAGGGGGCAACTTTCTGTTTTCGGCGTCAGCCCCCCCCTTCCCCCAGTGGCATACCTAGGAATTGCATCAGGGGAGCGGTCGAACGGATTTGGAGGGTGCCCATTCTCCCACTATTTTTGGTTAAAAGCACCGGATGTCGACCACTATTTGGCAAAGGGGGCCCATTTTATAAAATAATAATTAATGACAACATAATTTCCTGTGTAGGGGCCATAACTTACCTGCACCGTTTCTAAGTTAACGGATTTTTGTTCTTGTTTACCAAAACGTTCACGTTCACGTTCAACGTCCACGTCAACGTTCGTGCACGTGTACATACTGGTGGATCCGATTTTGTCAACTCTTGCTGTAAGCAGAACTTGAGCAGCATGGAACCCTCGATGTGTGTCAGAATCTACTATGCTACCATATTGGCCTCCAAACAATTATAAAAATACTTTTAAAATTGGAGATTCTTTCATTCGGACGCTATTTTTTAACCTCGGCAAAGGTTACTGCATTCTAATTTAATTTACTTCTGTTGGTTTCGGAGGGCCAAAGACACTATGCCACCCCCCCTTTTAAGCGCTTCGGGGGGGCATGAATGGCCCCTCCTGGATCCGCTAGTCGGAGTGTGACCGTCATGTTGCTCAGCGGAAGACGCCTTTTAACGAAAAAGTACATGAATGGTAATCTCTCGCCAATCTAGGGGGAGCAGGTCCAAAGACATCAGGTGAATGAGGCCTGGGCGGATCCATGAATTGCTATGGGGCACTTGGTCTCTGGGGGGCGGCCTCTGGCTGCAAAAAAAATCGGGATGGAGGGTGCACTCGAGCCTTCCTGGAGGAGCGCTATTCCCGGCCGAAGGAGCGCAAATTTCCATTGGGGCACATGCCCCCAGTGCCCTCTGTATCCGCTCCCGTATAGACTATAATGAAGCATGTACATTAGCAGGCCGAGAATCCAGGGAAGGATTCTCGGTCTGCTGGGATGTCAGCTGATTTTCCTTTCAGGGGTTTATGGCATTGAAGGAAACTGTTTATAATGAAATATCACATTTTCTATCGTTCGGTCTTATGTATCAATTATTCATTGGACAGAATTTCTTCACTTTGTCATTATTGTAAATAAATCATATTGTGTTGGAATATCTGTGTAGTTTTTTTACTGAAAGGCATTGTAAAATCACAAAGTTCGTAATACACTCGCAACATCCTGCCAGGATTACAATTTTTGCCATTACAGAGCAAGACATTTGTGAAACTTGATTTTACACAGTTTGTGATTTGCATCACACTGTTCGTTAGCAAACTGTGAGTACAAAAACAATAGTGAGATTGGCCACATACATCACCTGACGAAAAAAAAACTACGAAAAGGATCGCGAATGAAGTACAGTCAGCCATGCCGAATGGCTGTACGCTGCCGCTCGTTTTTTAGTCGAGCGAAAACCGCTTCGAATATTCCATATTACCATATTCGAATCATCATCTAGAATCTCGGAGAGCATAAGCAAGTCCATTCTTCACCCAAAATGCAGTCTTCGCTGCACTCGAAAGTGGGGGACATGACAACAAAGTATGGCGCACTGTAAGAGGTTCATCACAATCATCACAGATCTGCTTGGGCTCATTCATTATCAAGCAATTATGAGTCGCGTACGTGTGCCCTATCCTCAGCCTAGCAAGTACTATTTCTTCCCACCGGCATTTTCTCACCGATGATCTCATAACACAAGACTTTTCAATGTTTTGAGGTTGATAGTATCGGTGGAGTCCCACGTTTTCTTCCATCTGAGCTCGACGAATGTGTTGACCCGGTGGAGATTTGTAGCAGGAAGGGGAAATGCATGGGCAGAAGGCTTACCGGCTGCCCTCTGCCGCCGCATGATCCGTGCCGTTCCCGGTAATGCCCACATGGCTAGGGACCCAGCACAGCGTGACGCTTTTCAAGACTGGCTGAGAGTATTAAGACGAGTTGCGACGTCCTGAAACAGTGGATTACGAAGATAAAAACCTCAAAGCCAAAAGACTGCTTGACAAATCGGAGACAATAATGTGCCGCGCTTCAATGTGTTCAGGCAACATCACCTGTTCAGGACGTTGGTGTAGAGTCTGCTGTACATGCCCTTTCCGGGTCCGCCGGCGCTAAAACTGCCGCCGCCGCCCATCAGTGTGCTCAGTACACACGTGGCCACGAAGTCGTCGCTGTGGTGTGAACATGACTCGAGACCGATCACCACGTGCGCCAGCTCGGGCATCGGGGTGGGGCCGAGCGACACGTCAGACAGGTCCTGCTCCACCTGTCGCCAGCATTTCGCGAGTCACTCAGACGTTCTGCCACGCCGCCGATATAGCCTTTCACGTGTACATATCTGAGCAACAAGCAAAGGGACAAATGCCAAGTGTACTTATCATTCACGTTGCAAGAAACACAAAATGAAGTTTCTTGGTGCCTGCCAGCATCGAGACAGATCACGAAAATTAGCAAGCCTATTCCTGTCCTGAAACGCAGCACATTAGCGGATAGCTATGAAAACAGACATATATTTATATTTATATATATATATATATATATATATATATATATATATATATATATATATATATATATATATATATATATATATATATACATTGACTTATTGTTTACCGTAAGTTTTCCTCCTGTGTACTGTGCGACTGATTTGTCGACCTCAACGGATTTTCCGGCAAGCAACAGGCTCGGGTCCTCCTCCCAAATGGCCGGTGTGTCTACAAAGTACCTGGAACACATGACATGCACAAGTCATGAACTACTTTGTATGACTGCATCTTGCTTCAGCGATATACTTTATTGAAAAGTCTTGGAAAAGTCGTTCTAGGTGGCACCTTGCCGACTCGACTAAAACGTTTCAGAGATGGGACCTGTTGGAAGAAATTAATTTCGACCTTAATTCCAGCGCAAATATTGGAATAATGTGGTAAATGCATGCCTCATGACAACCGGACGCTCGACATGCTGCATCAAGACCTGCGAAATGGACAAGTATATGTGCAATGCAGACAACTCAGTGCTGCCAAATGCTCATCGGCACTGTAGGTTTCTTCGACGAGCAGCGTCCTATTGCACAAAGCATGTTCAAATTCGAGAACTTGGGTAGACAATGACGCAAGCAGAAGAGCCAATCCCATCTAGTAGTTGGGAATATTTGATTTAATTTATTACAAATGAGTGGTACGCATCTCTGGACAGGATCTACCACAGTGCATGGTATCTACCCCTAGACATCTATCCCAGATAGATATCACAGACAGTGAGTCTTACCCCAGGACAGTGTCTACCCCAGTGGTTGGTACCTAACTCTGGGCAGTGTCTACCTCAGTGGGTGGCACCCACCTCTAGACAGTGTCATCCCAGTGGGTGGTACTCACCTCTAGACAGTGTCTACCCCAGTGAGTGGTACCCACCTCTGGACAGTGGTGGGCGGACCAGGTGGAGTACAGGACAGTGGAGGTGGACCAGGTGGGTACCACCATTGGGGGCACCCACCTCTAGACAGTGTCTACCCCAGTGAGTGGTATCCACCTCTGGACAGTGGTGGGTGGACCAGGTGGAGTACAGGACAGTTGAGGTGAACCATGTGGGTACCCCCAGTGGGGGCACCCACCTCTAGACAGTGTATACCCTAGTGGGTGATACCCACCTCTAGACAGTGTCTACCCCAGCGAGTGGTACCCACCTCTGGACAGTGGTGGGTGGACCAGGTGGAGTACAGGACAGTGGAGGTGGACCAGGTGGGCACCCCCAGTGGGGGCACCCACCACTGGACGGTATCTACCCCAGAGGGTGGTACCTGCCTCTGGACAGTGTCTACCTCAGTGGATGGCACCCACCTCTGGACAGTGTCCACCAGCCGCTGGTGGTCGACACCTACGGCGGCCACCACCATCCGGTCGGGTGTGAGGTGGTGGCGCAGATACGAGTACACGTGCTGACGATTGATTTTGTCCACGTTGCCGGCGGGGCACGTCTTGGGCAGGCCGAGCGTGTTCTCGCGGTAGGCGGCCTGTCCGTGCGCCAGCAGCGTCAATGACAGACGACGTGGCCGCACAACGGGCCGAATACCGCACCAGTCGGAATACCGGCACGACACGGCGACATCGGCGGTGGGGGACATGACCTGGAAGTTCTGCTATCATTCTGCCTCCAAATTGATTCAAATGCAAGCCCGTAAGCATCAGCAACGACAGGAAGAATAAGACATTGTATCGGGTATGTCTGCCAGAAGCACATGAACTTCATGACAGAAGCAGAGCATCCACATGGACAGGACCTGCATCGATTCTACAGCAGGGCATAATAGTGAGCAACGAGGATAGGCTCACCGCGTGAATCATCTCCATCAACTGCGTCTCCTTCTGTGGATTCCTTCCGATGTCTTCCAGTTCGTACTGAATCATCATCCGAGTAGTCTGCATCTAAAGCACATATAATCGATGTGTTAACTGGCGAAATTTATGTAGTAGCGGTAACTAAGTAGATACTAGAAGGATAATACGTACAGACAGCTCAAATTAAACAAAACTGTTTCAAAGGTAGACAATGCTGGCGGTCCACCTGACTTTGCAATACAAGTCTACCTGCAAGCCCCTCTGAAGTCCTGCCACCATAGCATAATGCGTATCTACACCGCAATAGAATTGAACTACAATGTAGGCTCTGATGTTATTAATATCACAGTTTATAGCGGTTTTATCATCAGGTTGTCGATTCTATGTATTCTGGTACTCGCACACAAGGAGGAAGAACATCCGCCGTTGTTGAAAAACATGACTTAGTATACATATATACATGCATAAGTGACAAACCTCTTCATCTGTAATGACTGGACGGAGTATGACGTCAGATATTAATCCAACGACACCGTCCACGTTCTTCGCTTCTGCAGAGGCCGCATGGATAGAGACGTCCCTGGGGAGCGAAATGCACCATTGAAATGCAATACGTCGATACACATTGGCAGTAGCACGCAACTACGATACCGTGGTCGTTCCCGCAAAATACGCACCGATAATTGCCTCCTGGAAACTTGGTAAGATGCATTTAGAGGTTTGCAACGTTAGATCACTGAAATATTAAGAGATGTTCACTAAGTTCGCATTCTAAATATTGCACGACTAATACGCGGGCATCAGGCTGCTAAATATGCACGCAACATACTGCAAGATCCTAAAAAGCGGCCCCTTCGGCTCGTAATCAAGCACGCAGGGCACCACAATTGGGAGCCACAACATATTCTCCTGCCGTTAGCTGAGCTTCTGGAAGGATGGGTGTGGGAAAGCAATTGATGTTTGGTCTAACTCATCAACATATTTGTTGAGTGAGGGGATGTGATCCGATATTTTCCCAGCTATGCTAGCCACCGAAATTATAAATGTTGGTCTCATTCATTACTCGTTGGTTTCGTGGTATCCAGATCGGCAGCGCATACTTTGGGTTCGCTACAAATCACTGGAAAGCCATTGACTATGAAATTACCATGCTATTTGTGGAAATTTTGTAACCTGATTCAGATGAGGGGCGAACGGCTTTATGCCCTAGGGCCCTTGCAATCAAGGAACGTTTTGGTTGATTATAACAAAAATTGATGCTTATGAATTTGCATTGAAGGTAAATTAGGTTGTTGACCGTTGACCCAAACGTCATTGATAAAGTTAGAAATTGAATTAAATGCAAGTGTTTTGGCCTGGGAAATCCATAAGTTTTTCGTAAAGTGAAGTGTTATATAAACGGAAAATGTCATGTGCATTTTAACACCCACGTTTGACGCCTTCCATGATACATTCGAGCCGTTGCATTTGAGGATTACGGGAAATTAAATTATATTTCGACCACAAGAGCTTTAGTTTGGCTATTTAGCCACAATTACTTGTAGCTGCTATACAAAATTTCCTATTAGTCTATATCTCCTTGCACTATCATGCCGCACCTGACCTTAAACTGCACGTGAACTTCGAGCAAATTTGCGTGGTAAATCTAGCTAGTGCCTATAACTGATATATATCATCAAACTGTTACATGACCTTGCTGTTAGCTTTGGCTATGAAGGGCTGTTAGGGTATCCTGTACTTGCAAGTGCCAATATTTGCCATAATTTTCCACTCAAATTCTTCTGCAACCTTTAACTGGAAGTCCTAAAAGGAGCAGATGGAGGCCCTGCACGCAAGCCATGGCACAGCAATTTATCAGATGGCTATGACAGCAAGAATCCTGTTTAAGATACACAGAGTAGGCTTCCCATTGGGGCCAGCTATGCAATATTGTTGCTCTTGTACTGCTTATGTAAGACAATGTGCTGCCTCAATATGACCACTTATGTTTTTCAATAGCTCCAATATATTTTGAAGCTACCCGAATTGCTGGTGTCCCTCCATTGTTGCCAGAGCAAGACCTAATCAAAGATGTTCACAGTTTGTATTCTGGTGTATGCTGAGGGGAGTCAAGAGGCATCTGCCTAAGAACCAACATCAGTTTATTATAATATTAGACATCTTCATATGCCAAAACATAACAGAATCCGTGTACTTTTTAAATACATGATAAACTTACTTACTCGTAACAAACTTTCTTCAGCTGTAAGCTTTAGTACATGGCATGTTGATGTTGATTATCAAACAAGCATACTACCGTTATCAGGACTAAATGCCTACTTCATTGTCTTTCGCTCTCATGTACTTGTATCGGATGATATATTCGTGATTCCCTATATCATTTAGTTACATAAGCATTGGTATGATTTGAAATCATGAAACCAAGTGGCAACATTCTGGGAAAAACTTGGCTGCATGTATACCCAACTTTTCGAGTTGGGTTCAAAATTGTGACTCATGTATATGGAGATTGACGCACATGGCCGAAAGTCGCATATGTCTCAATCCTGACATAAACATATTGTGTTTGTCATATTGTTATTTATGTCAGGTGGTGACATATTCCTCCATGGTTACATGGGCTTTAGTGCTGTGACTATCACACATTCCCCCACCCTCACCTGGACGTTGACAGTCACACAATCCACCCGGACGTAGACTGCTGGCAGTGACAAACTTCTTCCCCATTACATGGACTGCTGATGGTGACATATTCCTCCACGATTATATGGGCTGCTATCACATATTCCTCCACACTTACCTGGACGCTGCCGGTCACAATCCACCCGGACGTAGACTGCTAGCAGTGACATACTCAATTGCATGGGCTGCCAGTGGCCACATATTCTTCCACCCTTACCTGGACGCTGCCAGTCACACAATACTCCATCCTTACCTAGACTGCTGGCAGTCACAGATTCCGCCCAGTCGTTCCAGAGAAAGCATGATCTCGTTACGATCCTTGAAGTTCTTAGTACCCTGAGAAAGTTCCAGCAGGTAAAACGCTGGCAATTCAATACAAATATCAGGTTTCATGTTAGAATGTCCGAAATAAAGCATGACATGACACATGAAAAAATACAATGGCCTACATTGATAACGAAGAACAATCCAAACTCATCCAAACTTGACATACAACAGCTAACAAAACAACTATAGGTGATATCTGATCCGATAACTCGATATGGTACTCACGCCGAACGACAGTTTCTCCAGGAAGTGTGAGATTCCACTGGGGTAGGCGACTTCATATCGAGATCCAGCGTCCGCCAGCACTGATCAGAAGACAAAGTTCACATCACAACTCACGCCAGCTAGCATATCAGTCACATCACACAAAATCACATCATTGGCATAGAACATAACATATGCACAATCAATATCATGCATACCTTATAGAATGATATGGCAATGCTCCTGATTCAAGCCTTTTTCTGTCATCTTTACATCTCACAGGTCTCTCGATCACTGGCGAGCCGAGGTTTCACCTCCAATATGAAAAATCCATGCAAGCAACATTACATGATCAATATGGAAATTTTACTCCAAGATATATACAAATTGCATGCAATGTGACTGCATCGATAAATTACTCGTGAAATATGGCGCAATATACCACTTATTGAACACTGAATCAACTTCCTCCCCATGGGATCCCATCCCTTAGCGCAATTTCAGGTGAAGAGATTACCTTTGGTGTGCTATGTTAAGCAATGCCGGTTTATAGCACAGGTATTTGTATCATTGTCATTGATATTGATATCCCCAAATTAGGTACCTGTCAAAACACGCAAAACGGGTACAGCCACATGTACTCAATTGTCTCAAAGCTGAGTTTGAAGGACCTCACAAGTATTTAAACTAATATTATTGCCATGGCGATTTTGACATCCTGCTGACATCGTTCCGACATCTCACACCTAATGAGAAACCATTATTTTAACACTGTGAACATTTTAGAGTTTAGGGTCATCGAATCAGGAAAGGAACGTAACCTCCATCTAAACATCATTGTGTGACAGCTCAGGATGCATGGCAGAGCAGTGCAGAACCTTTGCACGAGCATGTAATATCTACACCATCGATGTTCTATGTACACCGCAAAATGCATTAAATGCGTCCTGACCAGAGATTCCGAAATATCGCAGTATGGATAATCTGACCTGCTCACAGTTTCACGCATATTTCACGTCAGACCACGTGGCCTAACCGCAAACACGGCTTCTGACAAACCTCAGGTCAGGTCATTCAATACCAACTGTGCCTGCCAGCAGCTTCCTCACCTCCTACTGTGCAGTGTTGACCGAACTTGGGCTCGGAGGCCACCCTGAGACCATTGCTGAGTGTAGTGACTTGTGTCTCGACGGCGCCGAACACAGCCGATGAGCTGACGGTGGTGGGCAGGCCCGGCAGCGGGTCAGTCAGCGGGATCTGGTTGATGTCGGTGGTGCCTTGTGATGATGAGGTGGCATGGCATGACTGTGGTGCCAGTGGCAACTTCCTCTGGCCACGGATCTGTCTGTGAGGGAACACATCAAACAAATTGGTGACCTCGGGATTTACATAGTTCAGAAAATGCTGATGGTGGTGGTGGCAATTGGTTTTATGATTCAACTGTTTCAGTCATATATCGTTGCCAATCTCTCACGCCGATTGGACGCGGGCAAACAGTAACGGCATGTGGGATGAGAACACACAACACCTTGAGGATGGACACCTTACCCCTAGACTATTAACCCCTCAGAAAATGTTGAGCAAGGCAGAACAATGGCAAACATTATCACAGGGTGTGCATAAAATGTGTTTGAAGCTTAAATGGTATCAGTAAGGAGTTATAGGGATCGGTGAAGTGATTCAGTACTTATTGTTATAGGCTTGTATGTTAATGCAAGTGAGCTATATATTTATTTCAAGTGTTAACAGCAGCAAAAGCAAAAACTCCGTACTATACCATACACCAAGGTATCAAACACCCAAGGGCGTCGCCACCGGGGGGGCAGGGGGGCAGTCGCCCCCCTGCCGTGAAAAACAGGGGGCGCCGCCCCCCTGAAATTTGAGGAGGCCCCTATCCGCAAATGCACAGCAAAAAAGGTGAGCAAGGAGGCCGACGGGACAGAATATCATGCTGTCAATGAGGCCTCAAAACTGACGAGGCCACCAGGAAATATAATCAGGTCTCTATAAGAGACGTAGAACAGAGATTGGGAGGAGGCCCCCAGGACGAAAAGGAGGCCCCATGACGAAAAGGAGGCCTCAAGACGTAGAACAGAGATTGGTAGGAGGCCCCCAGGACGAAAAGGAGGCCCCCGGGACGAAAAGGAGGCCCCCAGGACGAAAAAGAGGCCCCAAGACGTAGAACAGAGACTGGAAGGAGGCCCCTATGACGAAAAGGAGGCCTCAAGACGTAGAAAAGAGATTGGGAGGAGTCCCCCAGGACGAAAAGGAGGCCCCCGGGACGAAAAAGAGTCCCAAGACGTAGAACAGAGATTGGGAGGAGGCCCTCATGACAAAAAGGAGGCCTCAAGACGTAGAACAGAGATTGGGAGGAGGCCTCCAGGACGAAAAGGAGGCCCCCAGGACGAAAAGGAGACCCCATGACGAAAAGAATGCACCCAAGGACGAAAAGGAGGCCCCAAGACGTAGAACAGAGATTGGAAGGAGGCCCGCAGGACGAAAAGGAGGCCCCCCAGGACGAAAAGGAGGCCCCAGGACGAAAAGGAGGCACCAAGACGTAGAACAGAGATTGGGAGGAGGCCCCCAGGACGAAAAGGAGACCCCAGGACGAAAAGGATGCACCCAAGGACGAAAAGGAGGCCCAAGACGTAGAACAGAGATTGGGAGGAGGCCCCCAGGACGAAAAGGAGGCCCCCAGGACGAAAAGGAGACCCCATGACGAAAAGAATGCACCCAAGGACGAAAAGGAGGCCCCAAGACGTAGAACAGAGATTGGAAGGAGGCCCGCAGGACGAAAAGGAGGCCCCCCAGGACGAAAAGGAGGCCCCAGGACGAAAAGGAGGCACCAAGACGTAGAACAGAGATTGGGAGGAGGCCCCCAGGACGAAAAGGAGACCCCAGGACGAAAAGGATGCACCCAAGGACGAAAAGGAGGCCCAAGACGTAGAACAGAGATTGGGAGGAGGCCCCCAGGACGAAAAGGAGGCCCCCGGGACGAAAAGGAGGCCCCAGGACGAAAAGGAAGGCACCAAGACGTAGAACAGAGATTGGGAGGAGGCCCCCAGGACGAAAAGGAGTCCCCCAGGACGAAAAGGAGGCCCCAGGACGAAAAGGAAGCTCCCAGGACGAAAACGAGGCCCCCAGGACGAAAGACGCAGTCCATGCGCCCCTACACTCCAACAATCAACCAACCAACCCCAGGACGAAAAGGATGCACCAAAGGACGAAAAGGATGCCCCAAAGACGTAGAACAGAGATTGGGATGAGGTCCCCAGGACGAAAAAGAGGCCCCAGGACGAAAAGGAGGTCCCCAGGAAGAAAAGGAGGCCCCTAAGACGTAGAACAGATATTGTGAGGTGGCCCCCAGGACGAAAAGGAGGCCCCCAGGACGAAAAGGAGGCCACCAGGACGAAAAGGATGCCCCTAAAACGTAGAACAGAGATTGTGAGGTGGCCCCCAGGACGAAAAGGAGGCCCCCAGGACGAAAAGGGTGCCCCATAACGCAAAGGAAGCCCCCAAGACGTAGAACAGAGATTGGGAGGAGGCCCCCAGGACGAAAAGGAGGCCCCCCGGGACGAAAAGGAGGCCCCAGGACGAAAAGGAAGGCACCAAGACGTAGAACAGAGATTGGGAGGAGGCCCCCAGGACGAAAGGAGGCACCCAGGACGAAAAGAAGGCCCCAGGACGAAAAGGAGGCTCCCGGGACGAAAAGGAGGCCCCCAGGACGAAAGACGCAGTCCATGCACCCCTACACTCCAACAATCAACCAACCAACCCCAGGACGAAAAGGATGCACCAAAGGACGAAAAGGATGCCCCAAAGACGTAGAACAGAGATTGGGATGAGGTCCCCAGGACGAAAAGGAGGCCCCCAGGACGAAAAGGAGGCACCCAGGACGAAAAGGAGGCCCCCAGGACGAAAAGGAGGCCCCAGGACGAATAGGAGGCCCCTAAGACGTAGAACAGAGATTGTGAGATGGCCCCCAGGACGAAAAGGAGGCCCCAGGACGAAAAGGAAGCCACCAGGACGAAAAGGAGGCCCCTAAGACGTAGAACAGAGATTGTGAGGTGGCCCCCCAGGACAAAAAGGAGGCCCCCAGGACGAAAAGGATGCCCCATAACGCAAGGATGCCCCAAGACGTAGAACAGAGATTGGGAGGAGGCCCCCAGGACTAAAAGGAGGCCCCAGGACGAAAAGGAGGCCCCAGGACGAAAAGGAGGCCCCCAGGACGAAAAGGAGGCCTCCAGGACGAAAAGGAGGCCCCTAAGACGTAGAACAGAGATTGTGAGGTGGCCCCCAGGACGAAAAGGAGGCCCCCAGGACGAAAAGGATGCCCCATAACGCAAGGATGCCCCAAGACGTAGAACAGAGATTGGGAGGAGGCCCCAGGACTAAAAGGAGGCCCCAGGACGAAAAGGAGGCCCCTAGAACGAAAAGGATGCACCCAAGGACGAAAAGGACTTAGGACTAGACGTAGAACAGAGAACAGAGATAGGAAGGTAGCCCCCAGGACGAAAAGGAGCCCCCAGGACGAAAAGGAGACCCCAGCACGAAAAGGAGGCCCTCAGGACGGAAAGGATGCCACCGAGACGGGCAAGAAGCCACCCAGGTTAGACGAAAAGGCTTCCGATGGGTGGCAGGATATTCTTAAGTTGGAAAACGAGGCCCCCAAGACAGAAGATGCCCCTGCAATATAAAATTAAGACCTGATAGGGGAGACTTCTCCGGACGCAATAGGGGCCCCAAGACGGGTAGGAAGGTTTCCGCAGGAATGAGAGAAGGCCACCGAGACCAGCCAGATGAGGCCCATATTTTGGAAGAGGAGGAACCTGGAAGAGAGGATCTAGGACTAGGACGCAAAAGCACCCTGCTAAGAGGATAATGAGGCTCAAGACACAGATGAGGAGGCCCCCATGACGTGAGAGGAGGCCCCCTAATTTGAAAAAGGAGTCACCTAGGAGAGGGTATGAGTCCCCAGAAATCAAGAGAGTGTCAAAAATGGCACGGAGGAAACCAGGATTGCAAAAGAGGCTCCAACACCGGAAAGGAGGCCCCAGAATATGAGAGGAGGCCCTAAGACGGAAAAGGAAGGAAGATATGAGATGAGGTTTCGGAGACGCAAAAGCAGGCCCCAAACGGGTGAGGTTCCACCGAGATAGAAAAGGATGATCCAGAGACGTGGCAGGAGGCACCTAATTTGGAAGAGAACGACACAAGATTGGAAACGAGACCCCATGATGAACGAGGAGGCCCCTAAAATAGGAGAGAAAGGCCATTGGATAAGAGAGATGGCTCCCAAGCGGAAAAGAAGGCTCGAAGACGGCTAAGTAGGTCCCCGGGAAATAACAAGGCCACTAAGATAGGAAAGGTTGCCAGTAATTTGGCAGAGGCGGCGCCTGGGAGAGAAGAGGAGTCCACCAGGAGATAAGAGACCACCCCTAAGATGGGTAAAGATCGAATCCAGAGCGCAGAGCAGGAGAACGCAGAGCAGGAGGCCCCCAAAACGTGAGAAGAGGCCCCTAATTTGAAAAAGAAGGCCTCTAGAAGAGAAATGAGGCACCTGCCGGACTCGGGAAGGAGTAGGTCTCTAGGACCAAATGAGGTCCCGAAGACCGGAAAGAGTTCCCAGGAAATGAGAGGAGGCCCTTAAGATGGGAGTGATAGCAGGTATGGAAGGAGGTGAGGTTTCCAAAATTGAAGATCCCTCAAGACGGGTAAGGCTTTGCCAGGATAAAGGAGGAGGCACACGAGGCGTGGCAAGAGGCCCCTAATTTGGCAGAAAATGCCCCTCGAAGATGAGAGGAAGCCCCATGCCATGTTAAAGGGGCCCCAGAATGCAAAAGGCCCTCCAAGACGGGAGAGGAGGACCATTGAATATGGAGGAGGGTAGGACACACAAGGAGACATCGAAAACCGGTATAAAGGCTCTAGGAAATGATACGACGCGACAGGAGGCCTATAATTTGCAAGAAGAACCACCTAAGAAATAGTAAGAGTCGAGTCTGGGTATTTTAAAATCACGATATGGGCCCCAAAAGATCCGGCCGGGGCCCCCGCAAATTACGCTGAGCCTGGGGTACCGAAAATTCACGCCCGGACCACGAAAATCATGCCAGGGGCACGACAGGTCGTACCGTGCCCCAAAAGTCTCATTGGGACCAAAACAAATGACGCCGGAGCAACGAAGAACAATCCGGACATGAATAATCACTCTGTGGGCCCAACAATGACGCCAAAAGCCTCCAAAACGCATTGGACCCCAAAAAGTGTCGAGGCCGCTATAGCTCGCGCTAGGGATCAAAGAAAATGACGTCGGGGCCCAAAAGATCACATTGGACCCAAAAAGTCGCGTCGCAGCCCTTGAAAATCACACTGGAGGCCCAGAAGGTCGCGCCGGGGCCCCAAAAGTTGCAGCTGACCCCAAAATCAATTTTAACCGGAATGTCACTCTGGGACGGAAAAAAAACTCCTCCAGTGGCCGCAGTGCTATATCAAAGGGGCAAATGCCCCCACCATCCTGAGAGGGATAAGCTCCCAAGAATCGTGTCGGGGGCCTCAAAAATCGCGCTGGGGCCACCAAAATTCGCGTCGGTCCACCAGAATCCGCGTATGGGTCTCCAAATAAATACGGGAGCCCCGGAAAACTCGCTCCGAGGCCCGAAAAATTGCGACAGGAACCGCCAAAATCGCGTTGGGGCCACAGCTAAATACAACGCGTCGCACAAACTCGAACCGGGCCTCCCAAATATCGCGTTCGGGACCCACAATTCCCATCGGTAGTCCCATTGAGGCTCTCAAAAATTGCCGTCTAGGGCCACACGTAAGCACCATGTGACCACAAACACCGCATCGGTATCCGAAAAAAATCAAGCTGGAGCCCTCCAAAATAAGGATGGATTCCAACAATTAAATGCCCAGGTGAAAAAAAATTGCTCTGGAGCACCGAACATATCAGATGCCTTCACAAATTGCGTACGGCACCGAAAAACAAACCGGATCTCGAACAATCGAGGTGGGATACAAAAACATGGCGCGAAGGACTCGAGAAATCAGGCCGGGATTCGGACTTTTTAAAAAAATCAGAAAAGTTTAAAAAAATCGTATTGAGCCAAGAAAACTGGGGTTGGGTCTCCGGAACCACGCGACTGGGCGCGATAAGCCGCTCTGGGACCTAGAAACATCGTACCGAAGCCCCAAAATTGTACTTGGGCCCCACAAGTGTGCGTCAGAAGCCCAAAATAAACACATCGGGACCCTAAGAGCACAGCGGGGGCCGAAAATACAACTGGCCCTCCAAAGCGCACAGTCTCACAAAAAAACGACAGGGCCTTAACACATGCGTTGCAGCCATAAATATACATACCGGGATGTTTTAAAAATACACCGGAAGCTCTCAAGGCACACCGGGGTCATGCTAACGCACAATAGCCTGAAAAAGTGGCAGGGGCCACAAAAGGCAACATGGTTCCAAAACAAATAAATAGACCGGGCGCTAAATAAACACATCGGGATCTTCGAAAACGCCCTGACACGTCAAAAAAATCCTCGGTCGACAAAAATGCAACAAACCCTAAAACGAGCAGGGGGTTCGAACATGTTTTAGGCCCCTAACAAAAATGGATTGGAGCCATAACACATAATCATAGACCAAGAAAGACGCAACGGGTCCAAAAAAGAACGCTGAGGCAGGGCCTCGGTTCGGTAGCCAATCTGGGAGGATAGCAGCAAAGATATAAAGTGCATCAAAGCTCAGCGGAAACCGCATGTCATAACTACCAGGAAATGTGAGAAGTAGGAAACTAATGATCGAATTTAATCAATCGACTTTTCGCAGCGAACGCCCATGCGAATCATTCCATCACGCCAACGTTGTACTCTTAGGGTCCCGCTGTGTATATTTGGGGCTTCTGACACACATTTGTGGGGCCCCAGTATGATTTTGGGGCTTCGGTGCGATTTTTTCTGGGTCCCAGCGCGACTTATCGCGCCCAGGCACGTGGTTCCGGAGACCCAACGCCAGCTTTCTGGGCTCAACGCGATTTTTGTGGATCTTTCCTGGTTTTTTATTAAAAGTCCGAATCCCGGCCTGATTTTTCGAACCTCTGACGCCATGTATCCCACCTCGATTTTTCGAGATCCGGTATGCTTTTCGAAGTCATACGCAATTTTTGAAGGCATCTTGAAAAAAATGTTCGGTGCAACAGAGCCATTTTCCTGACCCTGACACTTATTTGCTGGAATCTCTCCTTTTTTGGAGGGCTCCAGCTTGATTATTTTGGGACACCGATCCGGGTTTGTGGTATAGGTGTAATTTCAGCAGTGTGAGGTAACTTATCAAGGGATACCAAAAGAAAACCTTAGAACTGAGTGGTGGAGTTAGGGTTGAAATCCGACCAATCAGAAACCATAGTGGTAGATTATGCCCCTCCACAGGACAATTTAGTTGATGACTAATTATATTATTTCGAAATGTACCCTTTGACAAAATAGCGGTCGAAACCCAAGGAATTTTTAATGGGGGTAGGGGCCCCCCCCCCCCCCCCACCCTGCAAATCCGTTTGCCCCCTCCTGCTTGACGCAAATATAGGTACTCCACTGGTCCCTCAATAATTTTCCGAAACATACGCCCATGGGGAAAAGCCAACATTGAGGGGACAAATTACCCCTCATAAGCATGCAATACAACATCCATGCCCCATATGAAATGGGATGAATGATGTTTTTAAATGCATTTTCTTCCAACAAACTTCTTTTCTGTTATTACAGCCTGCATGCGATCCGCCCCTAAACCACAATAACTAACTAACTAACTAACAGCCTGCATGATTAGAGCTTCCCAGCTTCCATACCTTCTCAACGTCATTTACAAAACGGCACAGCACAGCGAAAACGATGGGCGTGACGGCGTGGAATGTGAAGGCTTGGATTATGTATGTACTGACATTGTTGCATTGTTGCATTTTCATTTATGCATTGGTGTTCAATGCTTGTTCTTGCCGTGAATTTATTCGCTGAGGATATATTTTAGCTCGTGTGACAGTTGCCTTGCAGCCAGCACCAAATGTTGTAAAAAGAAACAAATTCCTAAGATGACGCTAAAAAACTAATGCAATGCGCTTCTCGTTGTCACCTTTACGAAATTGTCGTCCTTGGACTGAGAAATGGTCGTTCAAGCTTTGCTTATGACATCAAGCTGATGGGAATAAATAACAGTAGTGATGAATCTAGCTATATTCAGTTAGACTTGGAGGACTTAAAAGTGGGTTGATCAATGGCAAATATCTGTAAGATATGCTTAGCACCAGCCCCGCCAGTTCGCTGCAATCTAGAGGCCAGCGGGAAGATTCGAGAAAGCATTGAGACGATGGTTTGTTTTGGCACTTATGCATTTATCGAAATATTACTTATTTATACCCTGATATGGCCCAGTTTTCAGCCAAAATGATTAGTGCTATTGCGAGTAAATGATGCACCATGCCAAGAACAAACAAAAAAACAATATGCAATCATGTTCCCCATCCTCGAACCATAGTATAAGAGCTTAAAAACAATATGAGACCCTAACACAATGGAGGCCCCCTTTCGGGTAACAGGAGGCCCCCTTTCGACCTTGCCCCCTGGAAGAATTTCGTGGCGACGCCACTGCAAACACCATCATATTACTACACCATTATTGCAGACAACCACCACCAGCAGCAGCCCAGATCAACACCAAATATAATTACTCAATCTTTTCCTTGGAACCAAACTTTTTGCTGGAAACTAAATGCCTCTGCAATGGGCTTAAGTGGACCATTCTATGGATGAAACAGGAATTAAAATATTTATGACATGTTCATTTCTCAAAATGATCCATTTCAGGACAGTGTGGGTTGCCAAGGTCAAAGTTCTTTTGCTTGAATAACCATATAACATGATCAGTGACCACTGTGTCAAGAAAATAATTTAGCCTGAATAAAACTCAAGAGCAATTGTAATTAATGCACTTGCTGCATGAACATAATGTGTATTGGCTACATAGATACCAGTGGTGGAAAAGGTTCCCCCTCCCATAATGGCTTTGCAAATTCTAGATCACAAATTCCAGATCATTGTCACATTAACATGATTAATCCTCAAGCAGTTTGGGCTGCAAACTGTCTCAACACCATGCAACCAACAAAGACCAACAATTACAGCCATAGTACTATGATGCTATCTGTAATACAACCCAGAAATTTGCTCAGTGCACTTTTCCATGGTCAAGCTCCCATACCGGAACAATTTGACAGTATCATTGATAAGTGAACCAACTTTCTTTCTTCAAAATGTTGTATGTTCCTATGTTTGACTGCATTAACAATAATCTAGATTTGTACCTGTCCAATGGTACTGTTCAATGTGACCATGGCACTTTGTGATGATGTGTGATTCAGGTAGTACATATTTCATATGACAGCTGTGCTTCAAGGTAATTTGGCATTTTTGGAATTCCTTCCTCCAATGCAATGTTTATGATTATGAACATGGTTAACATGATTTCCTGACCACTCATTTCCTCTGCAAATGCTTACTTTTCAGTTGACAGGCAAAATAACACCAAAAAATAGGCTTTGAGTTGGGCAATGTAGTATAGAAAATAATGTTAAAAAAAAGACAAATGCAACATAGACTAATCTAGCCAAACCACCCATATCAGAAAAACAAGTTCAATAAAGCCTTAGAACAATTTTCTCTCCATATTTTTTATTTTATTTACAAACCAAACCTAACCATGCATAACCTGTTTTTCAAGATGACAAAATTGCTTTTGTTACTTAAAAAGAAGCATAAATCAATTAAAACCTAGCCTAACCTAACCACATTGCTTGCATCATGGAGGTAAAATGTGTGTCAAACTTGTCCCCTGAATACATTAAAGCACAATAATACCCATCATAATTCCATGATTTGCAAATTATCCATGTATCAGCCTTCCATCATTCCAGGGCCTGTGGATTTACTTGGTGAATGTGACTAACTTCTTTCTGTGATGATTTGTGTGTGCATATGCATGTAATGTTCTGCATAGTATCTGGTTCTCCAAATAATTGAGGCAGAGCAGTTACTGTATTTTTCTTGTATGCACAACCTTGAAGGGTCCTTATGGTTCAAAGTTGTGCAAATGCATTTGTTGATGGATTGATTCCTCAACCATGCAAATATGTGGCAGGTCGTCAACATTTGTTCATTTGCACCCTTGTGCTTTTCACATGGCAGTTGTACACAAATTATGTAAATGCAAGGATATTTGATACATTTTAATATTAACCCTCCTGTCTCTCCGGTCAGATCCTCACACCCAGTCTCGGGGGGGATAAACACCTCCCCTATAATCTCAAAACTAAGCGTCGCACGAAAACGAAAGAGGTGTCATCGGAAAGCGCTGAACGAGTAGGGCCAGACACCACCCCCAATTTTTCCCAAAAAAGTGACGTCACTAGGGGGCCTATATTTTCACAATTTACATCATGTTTTTGGCTCTCGAGAGTTCATTTTGGGAGAGATTCGAAGAACCAAAAATTATTTGGAATTAGAAAAGGAAGACGAAACTGACCAGGGCCATACAAATTTTTGCCACCCAAAAATCAAAATTTGAATTTTGGAAATTTCAAAATTTTGAGTTTTAAAGTTTTCTTTTTTTTTTTGTAATTGGTAGAGCGGACCGAAAAACGGTGTTCCAAGTCAACTTGCATTAATAAAAAATGCTTACTTTAGCCAAAATCTTCGATTTTAGCTCTAATGGGAAATATGCAAAACTAATAAGTAATAAAAAACAGGACAAAAAATTGCTCTGGTGTGTTTTGTTGTGTCCCTAAAGATAAGCAAACTTCGAAAGTTCCATTGAAATATATATCCGTTAAAGCGTGATGACTGGTTGAACTTTTTTGGAGGTGACCTCACTTGACCTTCACTAACTCGTTGACCCTAGATGACCTGACCTCAAAATTTTGACACAACATGCGAAATTGATGTGGAAACACACTGTTATTTCACTTTCCATGGAAAACCTGGGGGGGAGGGGGTGCATAACAACCCCGAAATGGTGTGGGTTAAGGTAAATTTTCAATTCTTGGAACTTATTTTTCCTGTGGAATGTTTATGAATGTAGTCAACATGATGTGACCACTCACTTCCTCTGCAAATGCATACCTTTTAGTTGGCAGGCAAAATGTCATGGAAAAATGGGTCTGGAGTTGGGTAACATAGTATAAAAATGATGTTCAAAAAGAGCCTTGGCTTGGGTGAGAATTAAGGCACTTCATAAAATATTTGATCTCTGAAAACATTTTTGCACTCTGGGTTCATACTGGATAGGATGGGCTTGACGTGTACCCTGATACAAACATGCAGAAGAAACCAAAATATCACTAAAACAAACAAAACAGCATCACCACAGAACATGCTATTCTACTATGGCTACCAATTAAACTAGCCACTTTTCATACCATGAAGCACCCAGATAACATCCAAACACACACCACACTCAACCACAACCACAGGAAATGCCAAGAACAATGTGCTAATGCTGCTTGCAAGACCACATGCCTGCACACTGAATAAAGTGTCCTCTGGGCACTACAATTTCAGCCAAAATGTATTCAGAAACCTGCTTTCCAGCCACCCTATAGTGGAAAAATTGACAGCTTTAAGAGACATCTTCCGGAGGCATGGAGTGCACTGATCAGAAATGTCTGTGTTGGTGTTTTCTGTTCTGAAATCTGTCTGTCAGCCAATTGATGCAAGATATTTTTATGAACACATTGTTGACAGTGTTATGCTGCAAACACAAGACCTTGACTGATCCTTTGCATTGAGCATGGCTATCACATCCAAATGTGGTGTGTGCAGTAGCGAAGGTGGGTCCGTAGTATGTAAGGAAATAGCAGCATAGGTAGGCATGCTCTCTGAGCTGACTGTGAAGTATGAAGTTTTTTTGTTGTTGGATTTTCATATGGTTAACCTTGTACTGAAATGGTTCACTGCCAGGTGGTGCCATCTATTGTTCACTTCTTTGTTCATATGCTTTGGCATTTGATTTGACCAAAAACAACAATGCATGTTACTTATGCACATTACATATTGACTACCTACATAGGCTTTTCCAGTCAGTTACTGGTACACAGATTCTATGCATCAAAAACAATATTCCATGAAATTGTACTCTGGACAAAGTTGGTATGCACTCTGACTCCTAACCTGGAAAGTAAGTTTCAAACTCTGGCCTTGGTTCATCGGTTTTTTGAAGAAAAAATCACATTTTGTATTGCAAAAGACAGTTAAAATTGGACAACTAAAATAAAAACCTAACCTGACCACCTTGTTTGCTTCATGGAGATAAGATGTGTAAAACTTGTCCGATGAATACTTACATTGTCCTTGCAATTTTTAAATAAAACTTTTGTGAAGTAAATAGCTCAGCTAATCAAGAAACCTCACATTTCCTGCCTTCTTCAGTTTCCTTGGGGAAAGCTTCACCTTGGAGCAGTAATATCTTATGGGATGGGAAATCTCAAGTACACCACAATTGTGCAGTACATTTAACAGGAGTATTCACCAGCTCATTGCCAATGATATCCATATGCTTGAAGATCCAATGAAGGACAATCCTTTAGCCACTGTATTCAATGCAGTTTGATGTCAGGTAAAACTTCTGCCTTGCTATTCTAAAATTCCTAAATATGGTCTCCTCAAACATAACATGATTAAGTCAAATATGACAACATGTCAGCATAGGCACTAACATTGATGCTGCAATTATGCCACTTTGCACCTAAGTGCTTGAAAACATGCTGCTCTAAAATCACTTCAAACATGGAGGCTGTGTGGGCATTTCAGACAACCATCATGTGATTACAGCATGTTAGTATTTCAGTCTTGTTCACTGCACATTTTTGGCTCAGGAACATTGTTCTTCTAATGGAAAAGTTTCCTAGTTCCTAGGTACCTTAATTTAACCCAACCGATGAACTGAACCAGGACTTGGATTGGATCAGGTGATTGAGTCTACGATGATACGAACGTTCTACGTTTAATACTTACCGAGACAGTCCTGTCCAAACTCTCAGCATAATTAATTATATGTACCGTACTTATACTGCAGAATGACTCAATATATATGGTTTATGTATACACTAGTAATATGCATACTACAATGACTCAAATTCAAAGAACATACATAAAACTGGCAAAAACCCTTTCCCCTCTTTTTTTTAAATAAAAAAATAAACACCAATTGGTTAAAAAAAAAAAAAATTTTTAAAAAAAAATTTTAAAAAGAATAAA
>JAOTOM010000817.1:35000-46355 GCA_034440615.1 Ashinkailepas kermadecensis
ATTTTTAATGCTTTATATTATTTTTTCATAAATTGTATATGTGTCACAAGGTTTTAATGTCTCTTTTTAAAATTTAAAGATGAAAAAAAATTTTTTTTAATAATTTTTAAAAAGATGTGAAAAAAAAAACCACTTAATATATATTTTGGGGAAAAAAAAAAAGTAAAACCAAAAAAAAAAAAAAAAAATAAATAAAAGAATATTAATTTAATTAAAAAAAAGCGAGGAAAAAACCTGGAAAAATGCAACGTAATTTACCTCTGATGTTCTTTTTGGAGATGGGTACATGTTTTTTACTCATGTTATTATTTGTCTTGCATTATGAAGAATGCTGGCCCCCTACCTACCTACCTACCTACCTACCTAGGGGAGCTGGGGGTATACGGACATGTTCTGTTTCCCAAACACCTACCTTTGGATGTCTCCCATGTCATGTTCAGGGTGCAATTAACAAAAAAGAGGATTTTTAGAAAAAGGGCCCTTTCTTCCCCAAAATACAAAGGCCCGTCCAAAAAGTTTTACAAATTGTTTGTGCACAGAGCTAGCGAAAACAGCTGGCACCATTTATGGATTCCAAGAGCAATTGGCTTTTAGAATGCCATAGGGAAGTGACCTCAAATATTGTTTTGCCTCTGATGTCTGATATGGTGTCATCAATTTTCACAGGAAATGGGTACTTTTCAGTTTGTGACCAACTATTACTATTGCACCAACAACATAACCAAGACCAAAGACTATTGCACCAACAACATAACCTAAGTTAACCTAAGCTGTTTTCTTATCAGCTTATCCCAGCTTAACATCCTTTCTTCTGCTTTATTTATGGACTATCAAGTAGGTATAGATGCATAGGTTAGATGCATAGAAGCCCCTAGTTTTTTTAGTAACCCATTTGTTTTTCTGGTGTTTTCTGATGTGATTTTCATAAATTTGATATTCATTTCTTGCAAAATGAGAAACAATTCCAGATATAACCCCTTCAAGTTGAAGTACTTTGCTCCCAAGAAGCAGTCATATTTCACCCACAACATCAAAATGATTCAAGTAGCATACAAAACATGGGAGGAATAATTTGCATTGCAGGTACATGCTTCCCACTCCCTTCAACAAGGCGTGGGAAAAGTGTATGAGTGAAAGGAACTTTGGATTGGGTAATGTATGATGAAGAAGAATGCAAAATTACCAAAGCAAAACCTAACCTAACCTATTTATGCCAGATAATCTAACATCTGATGTTGGGTCACCTAATACGACTATGTCACATGAGTCTGCATGTTGCTAAGTCCCTAGTTAAGCTATGAACAAGTACAATCCATTTGCTTCTTATTTGCTCCCACATGCTTTTATATAACAATATTTAACCAATTTTTTTTTAAAGGGACTATTGACCCAAAATATTGTATGGACATGTGATGTGATGAAGGGAAGGTTACTACCGAGTTTCTTTGCCATTGCATGCTTTCAAGTTATCAAGTACAATAACAAGAAAGGTGTTCTTTGAGAGCAAGTTTGCATTGTTTGGGTCCAATGGGGAAAAAAACCTTACACAATGTTTGAATGTCATGGATGTTAATATGACTAAAGCGCCTTGCAAATGTTTGCTTTTTTGTTTTGTATCTCAAAACAAACCGAAGTATAGCCACAGCACACTGTTGGCTCAAAAATTTGTTTCAAGGGCATACAAATTTTTTAGTTGACATTTATTCCATGCAGATTTCCAACATCCTATTCTGCTCATTTGAACATCTCGCACCTGGAAAAAAAAACATTATTTTAACACCGATGGAGCTCCCTTGCCACCACTAAGTGGCGCGATAAAAAAATGTAACTTCCTATGTGTGATTTTTCCAACGAATCAGCAGATTGAGAATTTGCAGTCTATTTTATTTTAAGTCTAATATGGCATTTCAAGAAAGAAGAGTTTTCGGTTTGTATCGGATCCATTCTCAGACACGGAAGTGGGGCACCTGTTTGACATATTGTGTCAGTAATACTCCTGCTTCCATTGACTGTCCGCAACACGTCGCCTCAGCGCCACAGAGGACGCCTCTCTTGGAGTAGCTAGACTGGCCACTATGGCGTGCAACCCGGTGCAGATTTGCCAGCTGTGGAGCAGCTCCGCCATGCCCGTGCTAGTCCCAGTGCTGGTACTAGTACCAGTCGTGGCGTTTTGAATGTTCCTGTACTGTTGCAGGAGCCGCTGCCGACACGCCCGGTGGTCAAGCCCTCGTTGGTCAGCTGCCTGCAACGTCGCCTTCACGGTGCGATTGCACCGTTCTACTGCCCCAGATACTGACTGGTGGTAGCGTGGGGCCCGGATATGACTCACACCCACACTCTGCAGGTAATTTCTGCAAAAGTAGATGCAGTTCGTGCCGTTGTCGGACAGCAATTCCCTGGGGGTATACTTCGCGTGACGCCAAGACCTCTGGAAATTATATACACGCGTGACAGTTTGGCTCCGAGCGAAGTCCAGCGTCTACGTACTTGGGAGAAGTCGGCTGCCAGGACAACCGCATATCGCTGAGCGTGGGCTGCATCCATAGGACCAATAAAGTCCAACCCTACCTTGTTCCACGCTGCCGCTGGTAAAGGCACTGGATGCATTGGAGTATGTCGAAGTACCGCCGTCTCATCCATACACAGTGGCGCAGACTTCACAGCCCTTGCTTCCACCATCTCGATCAATGCCAGACCACCAGTATAGCTCCTGCAGTCGCTGCCTGCATCTGACGATGCACTGGTGCCACTGATGTGCCATGTTGAGCAGTCTGAGCGAAGTAGACTTTCTGGAACGATTAGGCAATCGCAGCGCACAGCCAAACCTCTGCACAGTGGGTTGATCACTGAGGTGGAAGAATGGCTGAAGGCCAGGCGAGCAGTCGCCCGGCCTACGAGACCACGGACGCGATACCTGATCACGCAACACGATCTTCCCTTGTACCCGCCACGAACTCTTCATCGATTGCCGCCAGACGGTCTCTTTTTGTAGCAATACATTTGTATTTGTCCTCCACCACTTTTGCCGATGCCGGCAGTCGCGACAACCCATCTGCAGGACGTACACCTCCCTTCACACGCTAAACTGTGAATGAGTACTCCATGAGCCAGTATGACCACTTTGTTATCTTCATGGCAGCTTGGGCGCACCCGGTGACGTCAGCGGTGTCTGCAATGCCACATGGTCAAGTCGCAGACAACTGCTGATTCCAGAGATACTTCCTCCATTTCGCCACTGCCCACACAACCGCCAGCGTCTCTCTCTGTCGTACTGCAGCGCCTCTGGGCTTGGTTTAGCGTACACAAGGTGAATGCTACCACCCTCTCTTCCTCTGAGTTAGGCTTAGACAACACCCCACTCAGGCCCACATCGCTTGCATCCAATGTTATGACTGTGGAAGCTGAGGGTCGTAGATCGTGACTCCCCGACTGCCGGGTACAGCACGTCTCTCTTTGAGCAGTGCCGCGAGCTCCTCTATCCACTTGAACGGCATCGCCTCATTCAGCAGCATCCTCCGCAGTGGCTCCATGAGGATGCTGTATCCAGGCACGAAACGAGAGCAGAAGCCCAACAACCCAGTAGTGACTGGAGCTCTTTCGTGCTGGTGGGATGCCACATGTCCTAACGCCCTAGTCCGCTCTGGGCTCACCGAGGCTCCCGCCGAGGACACGGTAAACCCAAGGAAATCCGCAGCCGTCTGTCTCAGCGTGCATTTTCCATGTTTAGTGCTACCCTGTGTTCCCACAGACGTGTGAGCAGTTCTGCCAATCGCTCCTAGTCGCCTCACAGACGAGGACATCGCCCGGGTACCTGCACCTGCACTGCTTCAGGATTTCATCCATCGCCTTCTGAATTGTCATCGGTAAGCTCTTGGTCCCATGCAGACAGCGACAACACGAAAACAAATCTTAGTGACATGCAAACGTTGTTAATGGTTGTGACTCGGAGTGTAGCTCCAGCTGTTGATTTGCAACTTTTAGGTCCAGACATGAGAACACTGTTGCTCCTTGCATCTGCTGAAGCATGTTCTGCATCAGTGGTAAATTATTCGCGAAATAGGGTGTAATATACAACTTACTGAACACTGAATAGACATCCTTCCAAAAGAAGTATTGATATCTTGCCTATTGATGCATGTTTGTGGAAGTCTTCATGCCTCGTTTCTAACTATCCCGTTTATAGATATCATACTTTTGCCCATCATAACGGGATCCGGGAGCGTGATAACGAACATCCTGTATCGCAATTCCAGGTGAAGGGATTACTTTTACTTTATTATTTTTACTTCCACATGCACACTGCATTCCTCAGTAATGTAGCAAGTGTCACCCTTCCAACAACGAGGTGAAATGGGGGTTGCACGGTAATTAGCGTCTATTATCCATGGAATCCGAGCCTAATATAACTTTATTTGGGAAATGATTAAGGCGTGGAGTGTGCCGCCAGGAATTGGTACTGCTTCGCCCGTAGCCATCCTTACTCGTCATGGCATAATTAACTCATCAATACATTTCAAACACTTTTTTTCTCAAGTTGGGTGTAAAGATAGACAATATGACGTTGTTTGCAATATAAATGAAGAAAGAAACGATTGATTTAGAACATTAAAGATGGACCTTCTAAGCACATCTGCTCTGAAATTGTTAAATGGTTGGGGAAGGAAGTGATACCTGCCTAATAATTACCCAACGTATGGCCATCACTTGGGGAACCATCACTGAGACATGAGAAATTAGATGGACAATTTAATTATTGTAGCTTAAAACTCACATGGAAATGAAGAATGCATCAGCATTTAAATTTGTCTACAGATTCACTACCAAAAATGAGAAAAGCATAAACATTGATGAAAGTTGATACTACAACTATAAAAAGAAGAATACATTGCTGTATATATATAGCCCACGCACCAAGCTCACCACCATGCCTTGGAATACAATAACTCAGGGTTCTAGAACATGTCACCACATTGCCATGCGTTAACTTTTTTTTAAAGCGTTATAGAACCGACTACCTTAGGGGTGGGGTGGGGTGGGGTGGGGTGGGGTGGGGTGGGGTGGGGTGGGGTGGGGTGGGGTGGGGTGGGGTGGGGTGGGGTGGGGTGGGGTGGGGTGGGTGGGGTGGGGTGGGGTGGGGTGGGGTGGAGTGGAGTGGAGTGGAGTGGAGTGGAGTGGAATGGAGTGAAGTGAAGTGGAGTGGGGTAGGGTTGTGTAGGGTAGTTTGGGGACGTGCAGGTTAGGTCAAGACGTCTCTACATTAAGTAAATTCATTAAATCAGGGAAGATGTACAATCACCACTGATATTTGAGGGCCGAGTGGCATCGACGAAGTGGAATAGACGAGTGGTGTAGTTGCTAAGGTGCGTCAATAATCTTAATGAGACTATGGGTTTTAATCCAACAGCCCACTCCAGTAGGATCTCTTATTCTTCATTTGCATGTATAAATGTGTATCCGAACAAGAAGATAGATGTTGTTAAATGTTCAACAGTTCCAAGTTGGATCATATTTCTGTTTTACCTTCCACATAATTGGGGACGAGTGGTCTAGGGGTAAGATGCTCGTCTCACAATCGAAAGGTTGTGGGCTCGAGTCTCACCTGTCGCTACTCTTCGCCCGCGACCAATCGGCGTGAGAGATTGGCGACGCTACATGACTCAACGGTCGACGTGTCGTAAAACCAATAACCAACCAGCCTTCCACATAATTGAAGAAACAAAAGAAGTAGGTAGGTAAACAGTTCCTGTCCACGTTTGTTTACATGCTTGGGCAGTCCAAGTCCACTTTGGCCCCTCATAGCTTGAATTGGTTGGTTGGTTATTGGAGCTTAGGGGCGCATCGACAAGTCCACCGCTGCAACAGTCTCTTTACGTATGTATTCGTTTCTCAGAGGCGGGACTACAGTCCCAACGAATTCGCGACCTTCGAGGCTTTGGCAACATCTCGTGCCTGCGATGCCACCGACAGACAGCCACCGCCACATCTTCGGGATCATCAGATGACGATTTGGCCTCAGCTGACGGCGCTGACATCAACCAGCCAGGCAATGACGACTCGGCCTCTTCGTCAGCGACTGCCACCGTCCACCGATCCTGCTCCGGTCCCCACCTGCCCGCCAGCCTCTGTCGGGAACTCTCCTGCCTCACCATCAAACGCTGCCGCCATCCAGCCTGCCTCGTCAACTCATTTGCTAACCGTTGGTGTCAACCATCGAACTCTGGTCCACACCGGCCCGCCAGCTTCTGTCGGCAACTCTCCTGCCTCACCATCAACTGCTGCCGCCATCCAGCCTGCCACGTCAACCCATATGGTGGCCGTTGGTGTCCATCAAACTCTGGCCCTTACCTGCCCGCCAGCCTCTGTCGCCAACCCTCCTGCCGCGCCATCAACCGCTGCCGCCATCCAACCTGTCCCACGATCAACCAATGACGTCAAGCGACTTGTCCCTCCATCAATCAATCATCCTTTGACCGTTTCCGTTGATCGTGCGCCATCTGCACTCCTACCAGTCCGTGCTTCCAGCAGTTTTGCCTCGTCCTCAACCCGTCCACCAACCGCTGCTATAACCTATCCCGCTACGTCTTCAACCCACCCACCAACCGTCACGACAATCCGCTCTGCTCGTCCGTCTGCCAAGCGCCCGAGAACCATATCCTTTGTCCGTGCTTCACCGGCACCAGCCTGCCCGCCAGCCAATCCCACCACTCATCCTGTCTCTCTATCAGTGTTGCGCCCTTTGCCATTCGTTCGTTCTATGCCGTCTGCACACATACTGATGGTCCTGATGGCAGCCGTCTTCTCCTGTCCTCAACCCACTCATTAACAGAGCGTGAAGCCATCGAAGTTATAATTGGGTAGAATGGTGGTCCTGACCTTTATGTATGGTTATAAGTATCGTGTGTGGAGATAATTGAAGTGAAAACACTCTTGTAACGCATATTTGAATTGATGCCTGTAATTAGCTGTGTGCTATATAGTGCGTGTGCGCGCTTGTGCTCGTGTGTGCGCGCTTGCCCGTTTACGTGAATAATGTGCTTGTGAAACATTGATCATGTACTAACCTCGAAAAGCTTTTCTGTACATTCTTTGAGTTGTAAAGCAGGTGAATCGCTCATTGGTGAGGAGCAAGCTCAGCTACTTGGCGGAAAATTCATGTCACATGTACCTTGATGTTCGTCTCAGACTTTATATTTGCGTCAGATTTAAAGAGCGTGCATTGACGCCTAACATAATAGCATAATAATACCACGAAACGTGTATTGGATAGGCGCATCCGACTGAAGCGAATAAAGCGCTCGAACACATATGACTGTTTTTCGTATGTGCAATCTACCACGGCGAAGGATGCAACCGCGTTTAGCGTACGTGACTGCTTTTCATGTACCACACCATGGTGATCGAAAATAGAAGTGAAGTCCAGATATGCGTAACAAGTGGACGGCGAAACAGGCAACGAGTTGTTACAATTTGCATTGAAGGTACACTAATTGTCAAGCCAATATCAAACTCAGTACTTGTGGACAACTTGTTTTCCTCCGATCGTTAAGTGAATCTCGACCGGTCGTGACGACTGTAGTGCGGCGGTTGTTTGGTCGTAGGTCTTCGTCGTAGGTCATGTATATGTATATGCAATTATATATATATATAGTTGAAGAGAAGAGCGCATTCAGCTTTAGCATGTTTTCTGTCTAGGTTTTCGATTGATCGTATTGTTTTCTTCGTTTCGTGAGATAGCTGGTAGGTTATTTCACCACGTAACATACATAGTTGCATTCGGTTATTGACGTTTCGGATTCAAACATTAATCCATTAAAAAAAATCACCGCTCTGCACAATGCAAATAAACACACTCATGTATGGTTTTTTTGTAAACCAACTGATCACTGGTTTCACACGGGCTATTCTTGCAGCATCATCTTGCATTTCGTCGATTCCTGACGGGCCACTCACAAATCAAGTATGTTCTCGTATTAACTATTTACAATAAATATGAAGCACTGGATCGCAATTACATTCGGACGTTTTTGGTTTAGCGTTATTCCAGAGTGACAACGTGACGTGTGTGCTGACTTGTTCGCTTATTTCTGGTGTGTTCACGTATGTACAAAGACTTGAGCACCATGGATATGTTCGGTCCGGGCAAGACATGATGATGGTGGTGTTGGTAAGGTGTTCCCGTGTTAGCATTGTTTGGTGGCAGTTTGTCATGTGTTCTTTTGGTGCTCCATCTCTGAGGTGCATTGTTAGTCTTCTCGAAAGGAAGGATGTGGTGGCACCAATGTAGCTTACTACACGAAGCCTACAGTCTTCGTATGGACGAAGTCTTGCCCGGACCGAACACGTCTCATGGTGCTCGAGTCTTTGTACATACGTGAACACACACCAGAAATGCACAAACACGTCAGCACACACGTCACGTTGTCACTTTGGAATAATGCATGACCAAAAAGGTCGAAGGGAGAGGCAATAACGTTGGGATGTAAATGCGATCCTCGTGCTTCATGTTAGTTGTAAATAGTTCAGATGAGAATATATTTGCTGTGTGAATGGTCCTTCAGGAATAGACAAAATGTGAGATGATGTTGCCAGAATAGTTCGTGTGACACCAGTGCTCAATTCATGTTTTGTAAAGTTTACTTTTGTGTGTTTATTTGCATTCTGCAGAACGCTCATTGTGAAAGTGGATCAATGTTTGAATCCGAAACGTCAATAATCGAATACAACTATGCGTGCCACTTGGTGAAATAATTTACCAGGTATCTAACGAATTGAAGAAAACAATACGATCAATCGAAAACCTAGACAGAAAACTTGTTAAAGCTGACTGCGCTGTTCTGTTCGACATCAACGTGTAAAATGAGATGTCCTGCCAGAATACACCGATATATATATATATATATATATATATATATATATATATATATATATATATATATATATATATATATATATATATATATATTATGGATGGTGAACATAGATGGTGAACATCGGCTAATCCCAAATCGTCCAAGAGAGCTGTGCTATTTACCTATGTGCATTGAGCATGTAGTGCAAACTTCCTGAACGGTGTTCATATCAACAAGGAGTTTCTCCTTGTCTTCAGTGTACCACCAATTTCTTAGTAGCGAACGATTAAGTGGCAACACAAAATCGCTTAAAATGGAGCTATTTGAAGTAGTTAGTTAAATCGGACAACGGATGTCGTAAGACGGAGGCGGTTCGTCGGATTTCCCAGGTCGGTGGGAGCCCGGTTCAAGTGCAGATATGCCGGATATAGATTGTGGCAGAACCACGTAGGCCTGAAACTTGTCGCTTAACACGTGCCCTGGAGGGCCTCGGAAAATTACGCGCTGGAGGGGGAGGGCGGATTCCGCCCCCATCCCCTAAGATCTCGGCTCTTATTAAAGCTGGAGGAACGAAATTCGCAGGGTGGATGGGTACGGTAGTGAAATCTGTTGTGTGCAAATTTAACGATCTTAGGTCAGTATCGTCAAGGTCAAATGAGGTCACATATGTCAAAATGTTCTTGTTTTGCGTGGCTTCGCTTGTCATTGCTATGGATCACTGCTTAATTGTGCTAAAATGCTCCAAAATGGGCATCAGTGATGTTTTGGACATTACTAATGATTCAATGCAGAGGCCAGACCCGGCATTTGACCTCAGGTCACCTATATAGCAGCACTTTATCAGGTCAGTTACCTGTCCCAGCTACCGGAACCGGGCCGCCCGCCCGACTGCTCCGTCGGACGGCTCGGCGAAATCGGCTTCGCGAAGAAAGAAGTGAAGTACGTCGAATAAAGTATTGAAACGCTTAGGTACACAATGACCAACAGAAGTTGGTAGGAAGTATAGGAAGTGAAATCCAAAGCATGACAGTCCTTTGCATTGCCAGCAACATTCCAGTTGGCCACGTTTGGTTCCATTAGGTTTTCTATAACACTCCCGGACACTTCTAAGCAGGTACGCAAAAGTGGCGTATATCGACCGGTAAAATCTGGAGTTATGTACGAAAGACCGGAGGAATGCGTGGATTTCACCTCCACCTCCTCCCCCCTCCAGTGCACGCGTGTTAATATTGGTTCTACTTCCCTAGGGAATCACATAGATTCTTTAGGGTTTAATTTATTTGGGGTGTTTTTAAGATTTTGAAATAATATAGAAAGTAGTTTTTGTAATTTTTTTAAATTGTTAGTTGGAAGGTTTAAGTATTATTTTTTTACTAATATGTCTCTCCGACAATTCGACGAGCAGCTTCCATACAAGAACGCCGTCATCAGACGACTTCAGAGCCTCTCAAG
This sequence comes from Ashinkailepas kermadecensis, assembly GCA_034440615.1. Lineage (NCBI taxonomy): Eukaryota > Metazoa > Arthropoda > Thecostraca > Neolepadidae > Ashinkailepas > Ashinkailepas kermadecensis. Next base: position 45,302 of record JAOTOM010000817.1, read on the forward strand.
AGGCACCCCTGCACACAAAGTATGATAGCTGTATTCTTAAATGAAATGATATCGCACACACACACACATATATATATATTGATGCGTGTGTGTATGTGTGTGTGTATGCTATATACCATTTCATTTTTTCCCCGATCCGACTTTCGGCGCCTCCCACTTTTATACCTTCAACTTTCCGTCCTGTTGACCATTGCACCAATCGAATTCCGTGCGAATTTTGTTCATGAACCGTTTGTCTGTGCTACTTTGTTCCTTTGACTTCAGGTCCGTCTGACGTTCGCAATTGGACTTTTTGGCATGTTCACCTGGTCGTTGGACTTTAGCTTTGAACTCTTGTCCATTATACTTTTCATGCGTTGATTTTGCATTTCGACTTTTTGCCCGGGTATCGCAAAAATGACATTGAGACAGCTCGAAATAAAATCCAACTAAAACCTCCACATCGCAGCGTGGCATGGGCCCAGCCACCGGTTTATGCGGGACAAGGCCAGCGTGCTGACCGCCGCTCTCGGTTCAGGCTTGCTCAATTCGCCAACCCGCGCCCGCGCCCTCCCGCTCGCTCTTATCTCCTGCCCGCAGCTGCACCACGGCGTCGAGGAAGCCGAACGGAGGGACAACAAGTGAGCAGGGTCAGCGGTCGACTCCGGAAAGATTGAGCAGGAAAGGTGATGGGGCATCCGTGATCAATCACAGCATTGCAGCAGCGGCTAACCGTCGCACGACAGTCGTCACGACCGTTCGAGATTCAGTGACGATCAGGAGGAAAACAAGCTTTTCCGCAAGTACCGAGGTTGATTTTGGCTTCAAATTGAGTGCACCTTCAGTAAAAATTATAACAACTCGTTGCCTGTTTCGCCGTCCGCCCAATGCGCATATCTGGACTTCACTTCCATTTTCGATCACCATGGTGTGGTACATGAAAAGCAGTCACGTACGCTAAACGCGGTTGCATCCTTCATAAGTAGTAGATTGTACATACACAAAACAATCATATGGAACGGCCGCTTTCTTCGCTTCAGTCGGATGCACGCCTATCCAATAGACGTTTTGCGGT